>JACMIG010000318.1:0-35885 GCA_014805385.1 Levipalatum texanum
CCCCCCCCCCCCCCCCACCCCCCCCCCCCCCCCCCCCCCCCCCCCCCCCCCCCGCCCCCCCCCCCCCCCCCCCCCCCCCCCCCCCCCCCCCACCCCCAACGGTACAAACAGTCAGACTGACTGACAGACATGTGAACATCGCTTTTTATATACATAGTAGTAAATTTTAGTACTTTTATGACACGACACTCTTCTAATTGTGATTACACGTAATTTAATTCTTGCATGATTTCGCAATGCGGAAGCATCGCCGAGAACGGAAGGCAAACACGAGATCCTGAAACAAAAAGGTGTTTCTTTAGAGTGCACACAATAAGTGACAAACTAAACAAAATAAGGACCTTGAATAAATATCCTTCGCCCATACGGATATCGTCACAATCTGAGCTCATCTTCAGCGTGCCCGCTTCGTCGATGACGATTGATATCTGCGAATTGTGATTGTGGAGAGTGCGTCTGTTCTGCATTTTTCAGCGTGCACTTCGCGAACTCTCCGTTGACCACTTTTGGACTCGTACCCTTGTCAATTGTTGCTACATGGACGCCAATGTGTTCTCGACCATACCCGTGCATCGGCGTCTCGCTCCCCTCGGAATGTGAAGGCATAGAGAAGAGCAAAGTCGTTACTCGTCTTTAGAAGTATCTGTAACATCTATGATGAATTCTGTTGAAAAAAATAATATTACGCGAAATTTCTCTCCCGCCATGAGTCGGAGGTCCTCGCACGATTCGTGAGGAATTGCGACGTTTTCCGAGATCTGCCAATGTTTTCGTTAATGCTAGAATCAGATGATTAGAAACCAGCTTCCGCTGAACATGCGTGCCGTGTGCGATGTGGATCGCGAATGGAAAGCGGTCGATTCGAACACTTCTGGACAAATCTTCAGGACGCCGAATAAGCCTCCCCTGAAGTCAGTAAAAACTGAAAAATAAAGTGACGTGAGTCTTACGATAGAAGCAGCGCTCAGTGACACTGAAGATACCATGAACTTCTCATCGCGTGAATCGCTAGGCCGCAAGGAGAAGCGAAATTTCTGAAAGAATATGCTCTCTCTATTCGATGAGGAGGAGAACGTATTTTGTTTTTCGCTCGATACTTCGGTTATTGACATAACCCTGGATACCTCTTTGTTCTTGACGCGAATTGTTCTTGACACGACGCTGTCGCTGTAGAACGCGCAGATTTTGTGAAGCTCTCCCAAGCATTCATCGGGTGACACGAATTCGTCGTGATCTGCCCGATGAAAGAGATCTCCCTTGAGGTCAATGCGTGTCAAATCGGTGCTCTTCCCTGATCGCACCTGTAGAATCAGCTGACGAGGGTGTCTGGGCTGCCAAAATTGAGCGAAACTTTCGATCACTAACCTTTCTCCGAGGATGCCGACGACGTCACTGGGGACGAGGATCCAGTTGTGAAGATGAGCTCGTCGAGCGACGCCGTCTATGAAGCGATCGAGGAAGATCCAGTGAGAATCAGACGCTATCACGGTCAGTCCGATGCTTTCGTTAAGGCGCTCTTCGACGAACACCTATTATTACAATTTCCCAAGTTCCAATTTGGAATTCAACAAAGGATTGGCTGTCACATTCAAGTATGAGAGCTTACCTTCAAATGATCCAGTTCCTTCTGGAGGCGGAAGAACCGGGAGATGTGATGAAATGTGCGGATTTGTTCTTCACTGATTTCAATGACTGTTTCGCACCGCGTTCTGCAACAACCCTCAATGACGACTACGTTTCTCCACTTCCTTCAATACATTCGATTTGTATTCTTCATACATTTCTTCAGGCCGTTCGGAAAGCGATATCCCGCCTCTGCTCTTATCTCCATCCTTGAAAGGAACAATCAGAAAGTTGAGCAGGTTCTTGAGGTAGTCTGAAGTGTTATTTCCTTCTCAAATGCAAAACTAATACTTACCCTTCCTTCTTGATTTGAGCTTCTCCTTGCAAATACAGACTGGCATTGTTGACGAATTGCGCACGAATTTGTTCAGACTCTTCCAGACTTCGTAGGATATTCCGAGGTCGCGCTGCAGGCCTGAAGAGACTCTTTGCTGTTGTACTAGAGCTCGAATTGAGCAAAAAATCTTACTCTTTTAAAAAATAAATGTGTTAGAACGTGTCCCCAATGAGACGAGAAAATAGTTGAGCAGCCAACCTTCCTCGCAGTCATGTCCAAATCCGTAGTACCACCGGGAAGTCGACTTTTGCAGGGGGTCGTGGAAGCGTCCGGATGTCCGATTGGATGCGGATAGGAAGAGCAGTCCAGCATCGAGAAGGATCTCGAAGTACTCAGCAATTAGGCCGTGTCGGAGACAGACTGCATAGAGAATTGTTATGAATTCGGGTATCTGAATTAGTTTTGACCGCGAATAGCAATAACAACTGAAAATTTGATGCGAAATTTCAGATGGCCGAGGAACTTTAGTAAGTCGAATTCCCACCTTCTTCTCTGCGGTCCGCTGCGTTGCCAGGTACGCTCGATGGACAGATGAAGTCCTCGACGTCGTCTTTTGCCTCGAATTCTTGGCATCGCATTGACGCTTCCACGAAGTTTTGAAACTGATAGAAGCCGCGGAAACGATCGCGAACTGGAATAAACCCTTCCCATATGAGAAGGCTGAGATCTGGAACCTTGGTCAAACTCCAGCGAGTGGATACCGTCTTCCGCCGAATACGACACGCCCGCCACGGAACACGTCGGCACATCCAGCTCCACTCCCAGCGCAAGCATCAGGAGGGATTCGAACTAGCAACCTCCCTTCTCGCATACCGGTATTTATGCCACTGCTCCACCAATGTGAAAATGAGGTGACTCACCTGCGAACGTGACAGCGGTATCTTATCAAAGGTTACGCGTTCGCAGTGTTATTGACAGGATTAGCAAAACCTCTCCCGAGCGGGAAGAACGCGGTCTACCACCACAGTGACTGGATGACAATTCCGAGCTATAATGATGACAATTCAGAGCTATCAATAAGGAAGATACGAAACACATGTCTGTTTTTGGTTGTTTTTTACTTGCACAGTTGCTGTTCATGGACCACACGATACTGGTGGCTTTCTGGTGAGTCATTCAACGCCGCATAGACCATGACACCAGACTAACCGGCTACGAGAATCGATGACTCAATGTCAGTCATTGTATTCAACGCAGTTTCGCTGCACGAGAAAATAAGCGAAATGGCCCAGCCATCAATTCAACAACGTTTTCTTGTTCTGTGTCATTATGAGGAACTGTTCGTTTGATATCAGCGACTGCGCCTCCCGTTCGGAGAGAGCTTTATGGACCATTAGCTTGATCTCCGACAAGCGGCGCATCGGAGAAAGAAGCAATATCCTCCTTCATTTCTTTCTCCACCTCGATGTAAACAAAGATGAAATGAAAGAAACTAGAGGCACTCTGGTGAGTCATGTTATGCCGCACAGACTATGCCACCAGACTGACCGGCTACGGGAGTCTATGACTTATTGTTGGTCATGTCGCATGCACAAATCAGGTGCGCTGTTCAAGAAATACAGGGGACTATGTTTGATTCCTTTTTTATTTTTGTGTGGAGACACACAAATGATTTTACTGTTCTCATTTCTCAAAAGAAAATGGATCGGAATTTCAACTCTAGCCGGTTTCCCGAAATTCTATCTGCCTGTTCAGTGATTCCCAATCGAAGGCGAACAGCGCTGTCAGAGGTAAAATGGGATCGCCATTGTCGAGGAAGGGTAGAGAATAACGATATGTTCGGTAAATGGCATTTCGAATAATACTATGGCTTGTCGAACATTGACACATGGAAAAGGCCGTTTCATAGGAAGGGGATATAATGTAGGCTTTGGAACGAAATATACGAGAAACACTCTCCTGATCCTCCTCTAATCACCTCTAATCACTTTATCCGTTAAACCGTTTGCTTTCTGTTTAACCGACTTCTGATCAATTAACCGAAAAGCGTTTCCATAAATTATCATGAAATCACGATAACCGAAAACTGATAAGCCAACTCTACCTCTTGATGAATCACTTCCCTGTTTGGTCGTCCGGCTGAGTCAATTAGACATAAAAGAGGGCTAGAAGCGATTAGTTAAGAGCGCGCATGTCGTCATTCGTATTTACGGGCGAGGGAATTCAGCGGTTTGGATTGCTTTTTCTGTCCTCCGGTATGCACATCTTTCGGTTGTTTAATTCATTGGCAGATTAATTTGCAGGCGTAAGGTAACGCCGTGCAGATGACCAACGCCCTCACAATTCTCCTGGCGATCTCCGCACTCGTTTCAATGTCAAGGGGAGATCGGGATTTGCACATGTCTATATGCGTGTGCGGTCACGTCGTGTGTTCGGAGTCAGAGGTTGGGTATAACGTTGGAGAACGAATGCTGACCTTGGATCTCATCTCACTCACGCCGTTTGCAGTTTTACAAATACAAAGCTAACAAGGCATATTATGACGAGGTGCAAAGGGTGGAGGACTTACATATGAAGCTATACCACGAATCGCAATTCGGGAAGCCCTTTACTGCGTGTGAATGGAGTGGAACCTCACCGGCATGCGGAGGAGAGTGCACAAATACCCAGTACAAAGTGGTGGCAGCGAGCACTAGGTGAGCTAGAAAGATCGATCCAAATTGCGCATTTCTGCAGCCTTGCGGGCGACACTAAGGCAATGCAGGCTGGAGTAGACTCCTTGCTCAAAAGCAAGTTCGGTTGGTTTTGCGTGGGCACAGAAAAAGTACGGCTGTTGGTAGCATGCAGATGATTGCTTACAATAGTATTGCTTGTCTATTGTAAGTTTCATTTCAGTCTCGGAGTTGTGTTTCGGATAAATATACCGATTCAAATACCTATTACTTATTGGGTTTGTATGAGCGCAGTGTTGGTAATTGCCGTTTCGAGAAAGCGTCTGTTTGATATCAGCGACCGCGCCTCCCGTTCGGAGCCGGCTTTATGGAACATTAGCTTGATCTCCGACAGGCGGCGCATCGGAGAAAGAAGCAATATCCTCCCTCATTTCTTTCTAGACCTCGATGTTGCTGCCTGTCCGTTTTCTCGTCTGCCTCCTGCTTGCATTGCATCTCAGCACAGGCATAATTGCACCCGATGTCAACGAGAAGATCCAGGTCGCCTTGATAAACTATCCCGTTAGACCATGGCAGTATGAAACTGTGACCAGTTTCAGGAGTCATGCAAGGTCAAGGAACCCCCAGGGTTCTGGTCCAATCTCAAAAAAGTCCTGAGTAATTTTGACAACGCCAAGTCAATCTTCGCCTCCGTGAGCAAGCACATCCGCGGAATGCTCTATGGGAATCAGGAAGATTCGGACGAAGTTGCTTTTCTTGTCGGAATTAAACGAACGAAGTTATTGTCAGAGCATCAGGACGGTTGCAGAAGTCGTAGTCGGGATTCTGGTGAAGCAAGAAGGGCGTAAGTTCTCGTCCTCTATGTTCATTCTAAATAATCTGTAGGTACACCAGCAACCTGTACGGGCACTCTGATCTCACCACGACACGTCCTCACGGCTGCACACTGTTTTGTGCTGATCGAGGCAGGCTGTTCCACTGGGTACGGTAGTTTAGTCGGTTACTGTTTTGCCTCGCATTCAGATAGTCTGGGGTTCGGAACCTTCAGGACGCGCGAGTTCCTCTTCACGAATTTGTCGTCGTTCGAAGTTCTCGCTGGCGCGCGGAATATCCACGATACCAAGAAGCGAGGCGTCTCGTACTCTCTAGCAAAGGCCTTCGTGGCTCGCAAATACTCGAATGGAAAGTGCGGCGAGGGTTGGTTTATGTATCTCCGCGTTCATCACATCGAATTGCGTTTTGAGGTTACGACGTTGCTATCCTCGAGCTGTCCAAGGATGTCGACAATTTACGAGGAACGTGGGTTGAAAACCCTCCTCTCTCATCTTAATCCTCTCATTGTCAGGGAATTCGCGTGTCTTCACGTCTCTTCGCCTATTCCAAGGAAACTTCGAGGGTATGGCTTCGGGAAACAGGGCGATGGTAGGTAGATATTGTTGTTCTTTGATCTTTGATCTTTTCCAGATCCCGAATTCCCCGAAGGCCAACTGCTCTGCATGAACTGGAAAGTCAATCGGCACTGCAATCATTCAACGGAATCGATCGAGCTATGCATGAAGCCCTTCAAAGACACACAACTGGGATGCGGGGTATCTCATTTCGGTCTTATTTACTATATTTAGTGATCTCTGACCACTAAGCCCAGTAAGTGTTCAGGGCGATTCCGGGCACGGTGCCATCGACGTCGTCACGGGAACGATGCCAATTGTCGTGAGTTCCGCTATACGCAGTATTAACTAAAGGGCGGAAGTGCGGAACGGAAAAACCAAACAGGTCGGCGTCTATTCTCGCGGTGACAGTTGCGATGCATACGAACAGAAGCTGGAATACAAGAAGATGGGAAAGAAGACAGGTCTGCAGAGTGTGAGGCAAACGCTGTAACGAACTAGATCAATACAAGAAAACAAATTGAAAAATATGAGTTAAAAATAGGCAAAAGTTAGATAAATGCAATGAATTAGTGACCTCAACGTTGCAACTGCATTTCCTACGTCAGATGACTTCACCACTTTTCAGCGCCCATCGGCGAATCCGAAAAATTCGGCCGTGTTTCCTCTTTTCTCCCCTTCATCTGTGCCACGACTGGAGTGTGCCCAGACGGCGTCGATCCAATGCCGGAACGAGAAATCATCACGTTTGTGTAGACAAAATAAAGCGCATTCTTTATGAACCAATCATAGATAATTAAACGAGTACAATCCGTGTATTGACATCCCAATGCATTGCATAGATCAATAAAGCGTAAGGGGAGATATACTTGTTCCATTCTCGTGAATTAATTGGTTCGCACTTCGTGATGGTATGTGGATTGCTCTCTTGCTTCGCACGAATAACCTCGCTTAGCGCAGCGGTTTATTTCCCCGCCGGCGAGCAAAAATGGCGCGAGTTCGACCCCCGCCCCCAACAGACTCCATCCGTCAGGCCAATGATGGTCATTCATGCGTGTCATCTGATCCACAGTGATTAGAAACCCATTATGCGGTATTCGCTGAGGCCTCTTTTGTAAAGTCGGTTTGGCATTTTAAAGTCGTGAAAACTAGGAACTCTCGATAGAATATCGGTTTAGTCTTTTTGGGGGAGGGGAATACTCAAATATTCAAACGAATTCCGTATATTGTAGAGAACCCGAAGCGTTCTAATTCCCACGCCCGGACAACCCCAATGACTGGATTGCGCGTGCTTTTGGTCTACCTCCTCGAGCCCAGTTTCATGGCCATTGAATCACACTGGGCATAAAACGGGGCTCGAGGAGGTAGACCAAAAGCACGCGCAATCCAGTCATTGGGGTAGTCCGGGCGTGGGAATTAGAACGCCTCGGGTTCTCTACAATAGATGATTCGAATACCAAGCGTGTATAATTCCGTACGCGACTGTTCTCTCTCCATTGAAAACGGCTTTCCATGGTCTGATAGGAGTATGGAAAGTTAATCGAGACTAGGTGCGAAATACAGACGATTTTGGTTCGTCGATAACACTTCCTCCTCATCGGACTCGGATTAATTTCATAGTCGATGCCGCCAGTGCACGGTGCTGTAATTTTCATTTGATTCATGCTTGTACCATTCGATATATTTCGTAGCAAAAAGCAGAGCAGGACAAATCGCAGCGGAAGTAAAAAAAAGCACATATTCATGCAGAAGGTATGACTCTGGGAAGCGAAGTTTTTGGGGACATTTATTTTTCCCCTTTCTCTTCCATGCTTTCTGTAATTGTAAACCAGGATGTATATCAATAGCGAGCGCAGTCCGTCATTGGTATTATCCGGGCGTGGGAATTAGAACGTTTCCGGTTCTCGACAATAGTGAGCATTCCATCCATTTCTGGTAAACAGCAACTCCTTCTCTTGTAGAATTAGTGTCACGCATTTTGTAACTCCATTCGCAGGTATTTCGACTTGATGAGGACAATCCTACCCAAAAACTACGTATATTGTTCGTTTTTGCACGATGGTGTGAAACAGGTTGTCCCCATCTGTAGACTCCGTTTGCGCCTTTCCTTGATTTATTATCACATCTGCACGCTGCATGTAAGTTTTTATTTTCAGTGTCTGATCAATTTCAGTTTATAGAAGTTTAACGGTTTCAGTTTATAGATTTCAGTTTATAGAAGTTTAACGGTTGTTTTTTCAGAATTTACGTGCACAAATGGAGTGCTCGCTCAACGACAGCACATTCATCGAACCCTCGTTCAACGACAGCGTATTCATCGAACGCTCCAACCAGATCGCAGACCCGGCACGTTCACTTTCTAATATTTTCAAACAATAATACCTATACTTTCAGGGGAAGAGATTGCACGATCGGGACTTCTCCGTCGTCGACGCCGAGCTGAAGAGATCGAGGGAGGAGCTCAGGTTTTGATCGATTTTATTTATTTAGTTTAAAAATCAATATCCAGGAACGGCCACATCGCCTTGACAGCCGTGGAGCGGCAGAGAGAAATCAGCGACCGCGACTGCGTCCACTTGAGGAGGGAGCTGCAGGATCGGGACGAGAAAATCAAAGGCCTCAATAACAGTACGTGATTTTTTCGACTGTCCCACTCATGCGATTACTGTTTCATGCTGGTTAATAGTTTATTAGCATCTGAATATTGATTACTAGAATTTATGCTTGTAGCCATCGACCGCTTGGAGCGGCGAATCCTCGCGTTCCAGGATGATGAATCGCACATGATGATCCGGTTAGAAAAGGTGAGAATTTTTATCGATCGGGGAATCGGATCGATTCAATCGATAGTGATTCCAGGCGGCAGAGTCCGTGTTGGAGGAGCGGCGACGGGCGATGGTAGCGGAGGACGCGATGCGCGACGCTGTGGCCGCGGCAGCTAGGGCAGAGGTCGAGAAGGAACGAGTGGAGGATAAACTGAGCGAGACACGCGACCGGCTACGGAGGATGGCGGTTGGTACAGAGAATAATATATAATATTAGTATGGTGTACTAAATCTCGCCTGCCTGTAAAGTGCACTCCCTGCACGCAAGAGTGCACTCTACAGGCAGTCAAGATTTAGTACACTACACTTTTTAATTGAACCCCTCATTTATCTCTGGCCATCACAATGTTTCACTATACATCTAATTATTTCACGAAAAGCTCCTCTCATGTGGTGCTCCACTGCACAAAGGCCGACGAATAATTGAACCGCGGTCATTATATTTGCCTAATTCTAGATCGCTACTGGCTCTTGCACTCCGACTCGACCCCTCGCCGTCACTTCCTCCTCCACGGCTTCCGTTGAGGTGAAAGGAGGAGTAAGGGCTGAATTTCTAAAAAAAATAGAGAAAAAATGGAATCGAGGTTGCTCATGTAGATCTAATGAGTCGCGAACCTCTCTCAGCTAATTTTTCCGGAGAAGTGAAATCATTTCCAAAACTGCACGTCCGAAACGATGACCTATATAGACCGAAAAATTGTATTCATCAAAATATATCGATATTCTTCTGCAGCTGGCGGAAGCGAACCAGCGCATCGGGTCGCTCACGATGGAGTCCATGTACCAGGGACGCGAGAACGCTCAGCTCAAAGACGCCATCGAGCTCCTCAAGGCGGTAAGGAGTAGGGTTGTTGAGTGGTTAGGAAATGCGCTTTTCTTATCAAACAAACGTCTACACTTTTTTGAGAAGAAGGTGGTGCACGAGGGTGTTCGTAGTTGTTACCTAGGTTAAACCACAGGGCGGAATCAAGTGTATTCCAGTGGAACGATAAATTATACGCCCTCTTTCAGGAGATCCAGGAGCAGGAGGCGCAGGCGCGAACCGACCTCAACAACCTCCAGGAGAAACTTACGCGGAGTGAACGGAATGCGGATGTGAGCCACAAGTACCTCACGGATGAGATCCTCAAGGTAACGACACATTTCGTCTTTAAAGAAGGAGTAGGAGCAAAGTTCCGTCTCTGTAAAATAGCTGGGGGGCAATTTTGGCAAGAGTGCCCTATTTTCCAGACTCAGGCCAAAGTACACTTGCTCTTTCGTCTGAGTCTGGTCTGAATTCCATGGTGACCGTAATCTGAAATGTTGCTCCTACTCCTTCTTTAATGGATGCAGCTGTTCCTTTATCCAACGTCTTTCTGCTCAAGAATTGTTTATCATCACACCAAATTATTTTCGTACCAATTTTCGATTTGATGTAAATATCATTTTTCAGATCAAGGAGGAGAAGGCGTCCTTGCGTGTCCAACTCATACAGTCCAAGAGGGAAGCCGCCGTCGAGAAGGCTCGCGCTGATCGGGTACGTTTATTGATACAATTTCTGCTTATTGACCTATTTTATTTTTTAGGCCGAATCGCAGCAGGGCAACGAAAACGAGAAGCGTGCCCTCGAGGTGGAGATCTTGAGGAAGGAAAAGGTGGGAAATTTGGGTCGCTTGTCTCAGCAATTACCATCGAATCTTTTAATTCCCGTAACGCCAATAGTGTTGGCAAAATAATTCCTGCGTCTCTTCATTGTCTATCTCTCATCAGTCCAGACAACTGAAGAGACCAGACGAATGAGGAGACGCAGGAATTAATTTGCCAAAACTGAACGCCAGTTCGCCTTTATCCTCGCTTTACTCACTCCTTTTTCAGTCAGCCCTCGAGGACAAAAACGCATCTGTGACTCGAACGGCAACGAAACTGAAGGAAGTCCTCGAGCTGCTTGATGACCAGGCGGAGGCCGCGTTGAGACAAAAGGAAAGGGCCAACGAGAGGAGGAAGAAGGCTGAGGTATGGGATAGGAGGAGGGGGCGGCCGATGAGATAAATGTCGTAACTAGGATACATGAATTGTGCTGGCGTAAGGAAATTAAGGAAAACACGTTGCACTTAAATGCAGAAATTGAGAACCGCGGATAATAAATAATGGGTATTTTCTTTCAGGAAGAGGTCGAACATCTCCGTCTCCAACTGCAGGAGGAGAAAACTGCCGGACTCCCCCGATAGAGGAAGATTGCCCCCGGATGATATCATTAGGACCAACAATTCCCGACCGGTGTACGATCCCAACTGAATTCGCAACTAACTAATAATAAGCATACCGATAATTTACCGTGTAACCAGTCCCCTCATGTGCATAAAGGAATAATACAGTACAGTACCGAACAAAAGTATCCGGGCACTTTGCTACATCACCATAACTTTTGATTGATTTTACTCCGATCAAAAGCATACCATAATGGGAAATGGATCAACAATTTCAACTTTTAACAAGAAGAACCTGGAAAATTTTTACAAACAATTTGTCAAGTGGCTATCATAAAACAATCTATATCCAAAACCTTTGCACGTAGAACTCATTCAAAATGAGTAAGAGTTTGATCTTCAAGGAACTTGCTCCGTTTACCAGAAATGGATCGAATGCTCACTCTAAATGGAGAGGAGGTCCTTTGTCTCCGAATTCGTTGTCCACTGCGATCGTATCCATCCTCTGTCTGCGAGTCTTCTGGCCGTGGAAGTCGTAGAAGAACTGAGGGACACCCGGACAATTCACTTTCTAAATCGCGAATTCATTTTAAACACACAAAGTATGACACAACCCTAATGTGTCCCTCATTAATATTTGGCTCGGAGCGATATTTGACGTCCGGGTGAATCGAGCAACGGAAGAAGGTCCCCTTGATAGCCTTGTGATTTCTATAACAGTCGGTGGAAGAATAAAATTAGCAATGACTGACCTCTGAATGTGCCTACTCAGCGTAGTAACTGAGACGCCGTTTCCCATATTCGAACCGAGTTCTTGATCGCAGAATGGGCATTTTGTCCCTTCTAGACCAGAATCGATACGACTGCAAACGGTTTGGGTTTTTTTGGGGATTCTATTACTTACTTCCTCCTAGTAGCATCGGGGGTATATGCAAAGTAGATGTGGCCAAGACACGCACGGTGCTGCAATTATAATTTAATTTGTCCGAAACCCCACTCGATAAAAAGCCAAACGGGAGGAGCTCTTCAGTTACATAGTATCGAATATAAGAACTCACATTTGTAGCGTAGTTGTACATGTGTAAAGAGCGAAAATTTCGGTGACATCCGGTACAAGAGAAGAATGCACCTCTTTCGCCTCCATGCTTCCTGAAAAGGTGATAAATGGGACAGAGAGACATATGCCCACTCTATAAGATGCCGATCCAGTCTCCTCAAGCTCTCCATATCGCCACGGACATACCCAATGTAATCGCCACAAAAGATACACGATTCAAGATCGGTTTTGGCGGTTGCCCTGAAATCGAAGTTCCGAATTTCAATTGTATCCTAGAACAAAGGGAAATAGCGCGTGAGAAACTCTTACCCGTCTTCTCCTGAATGACCCTTCGAAACTTCTTTAGCCCTCTTCTTGCTCGACTTCCCGCTATTTTCTTCGGATCTATTCTCGGCTAGGAATAAAAATAAGGGAACGGAAATATGGAAGACATACCACTTCGCTTCGTCAATTTCTTCGTCTTTACCGGAGAGATGTCAGTTTTATCCACCGTTCGATTCTTAAAGTTCTCGATATCTGCATGTCATAGCGTCCAGGTACCGGCTTTTCGTTCAGAACTCGGTCCATCATCTTTGGAATAATCTTTGTAATAGACTTCGCTGTGAGATATGTTAGCATCTAAACTGATAAAGTAGGCGGCAAAGGTTATAAAAATCACCGAAATTTCTCCAGTGCAATTGTCCAGTTGAAATCGTTCAAGAGAGTTCACGATCCGCAAAGTTCTCAGTTTCCAGTCTGTACCCTGAGATTTAATTAAAATTCTTACACATGAAAGTTGGACAGACATTCCTGATACTATTGAAAAGCTTGCACATCCTTGCTAGAGCTTCGACGAAAAATTCATCAGAATCCAGAAACAGCTCGATTTCTTTCACTCGTTTCAATGAATTCGAAAGCACTGAAACCCGCTTCTGCTCTGAAGAGAACGGAACTGAATACGTTTTGAAGTTTAAAAAATGTTCACCATTCCTAATGGACTCATTGTCAGACGAAGGAGACTGTGCCAGAAACGAAAGGAGGACCGACGTTGCTCGAATAGAATGATAAATCAACCCCTAAACTCTGCTTCATTTGTGAATTTGAAAAAAAAAGAAAATCGGCACCTCGAACGAGTTGGTCTCTTCGCCAATGCGCCACGACTCCAGGGCTTTGTCCAGGGTCGCAAATTCTCTGGCACAATTGCTCCATTCAGTTTCCTGAAAATGCAGGGATGAAGTTACGTCCCGATGATTTCTAATTTCTAACTCAATAATTTCGTACCACTCGAATTAGTGGTTTCAAGAAATCTATGGCAGCCATTGCTGCTCTTTGTTCAGTGAGCACTGCGAATGATCGTGCGAACAGCAACACAAAATCACAGATTCAGATTCCAAGCCTCTTCAGATATAAAAAAAGGGATTGTTCTTTATGCGTCACAAGTATGTATTGGCAGTGATATCTGGAAACATAAAGGTCGACCTACTTTGTCGAGGGCTTCCATCAGCTTGCTGGCGCGGTGAAGAACATCGGCAGCGATTTTATCGTCTCGCAAAGACTCCATCGCTATCTCAAGCTGAAATAACCAATCTTCTGTTGATATTGCGTATTTTGGCACAATTTGACACCTTAGCGGCATGCGCCAGAAATCAGCGTATAGAAGGTTGATCGTAAACTGGCAATGAGCACGGAAAGGGAAAATAAAAAAACATAAACATATTATCTCATGATGAAAAGTGCCACTCGAACGAGCTGGACGATAACAACATGGGAAAAGACTTTCAAAAAAGACGGGTTCTGTTCCGCGTGGAATTTGACGAGATAAATGCCGTAACGAAGGGAGTCGACGCATCATCGCAAACTGACGCGTCGGAGAATATGGCTGCTTTTCCACCTTTTCGCAGTTATTTATGCTACGAGTAGAGAGAGTATGCCCAGGTGGCGTCGATCCAATGACGGGACTACAAATGATCACGTTTGTGCAGACAAATAAAGCGCATTCTTTATGCATCAATCCGAGATAATTCCATGAGTACATTCCGAGTATTGGCATCACATGCATTGCATAGGTCGATAAAAACTAAATGAAGGCAGTTTGCGAGGAGGTGAAAATGCGGTTCTGAATTTCCAATCACAAGGCCTATTTACATCGGTGAAAATACTGTCATTTGTCAATCGTATTGTGGGTTTGAGGTGAAACCTGATATAGTGATAATATGGATTAAAATGCACGGCATGTGAGATTTTTGAGTAGGTGAGATAAAATGTGAGCGAGTGTAATCGATACAAGTAACGGGAAATGTAGCAGCGGCAAACTAGGCGAAGTAAGCTAGTGGATGATATGGATTGATCGAAGCGAATCAATCAATCGATAGATTGGGGAGTTAGTTGGAAAGGAGCGAAGTTGACGTCTTTGATCGCTTATCCAATACTCCGAACGATCCTTTCCTCTTCAGGACGCTGCTTGTCCGCTTCTGTAAGACACGAATATAAGCGAGGGTTACAATAGCCCCCCCCCAAGTTTAGATCCAGTGAATCTTATCGTCCCACACCAACATTATTCCGGGGTTACGGTAGCATCGATTGAAAGGCCTTAATTTGTTAGACCAGTGTAGACTTCGTGGGAAGTGGAGTGCTAGACATAAAAGCCCTCTCCTCACTCTCCCCAAGTATGGTACTATTCAGCGAAAGCTGCGAAGCAGTCGGGGATGGCGGTGGGAGTGGAAGGGTTGTTCGAGGCTTGGGCATTGGAGTAGAAGATACCGTAACCCTTACGCCCAGGGTTGATCGGGGTACGGGGGTATACGATACGCCGGTGGAAGGGGCTACCGTAACCACCTCGGCACTTCTCGTCGGGCGTACCTGGCCGGCATTGAAGGAGTGAAGTTCCGTGCGGGTGGAGGATGAGAGCGCCAGTTGGACGTCTGTAAGGAGAGAAAGATTAGACGAGTTGAATAGGAGTCTAAGGCGAGAAACACCAGTTGGAGAACTCGAAACGTATGTGATTGAAGGAACAGTGCAACTAAACCTGTTGGAACCCAGTGTATTTCGTTTAAAATGAATCCAGTGGGAGCATCGATTTTCTGATGTGATGATCAAATACTTCTCCACACCCACTATAAAGCTTGCCCCTCTTCCCTTCCTCCTCCCCCTTCTCCTCCTCCTCCTACTCCCCCACACTCACCTCCACTCCCACTTCTGCCCACGATGTGAGCGCCCGTCGTCCGTACTAGTTCCCTCTCATCCTGGAAGGCCGCCGACGAAGGGCCGGCATAGTCCGCCACCTGAAGAGGGAGGTGATAGCAATCGTAACCGACACGGAACTGTATCCACGGACCAGTAAGTACCGTTGCCCTGGTCTTCCTCACTCACTCACCTGGAGTATCTCCACAGTGGTCATGGAGATGACGTAGAGGTATGGGGCGGTGTAGCCTGTAATAGAAAGAATTCAAGGGTGTTCAAGAATCAGCACGGGCTAATCAATTCTTGTACTGGATTTGGCTCGATTTTCAAGAAGAATGCAATTAAATATAATTTCATTTCGTTTATTCCGCTAAAAACGTGGCACTTCTGCGAATGCATTTCATGCTACTTGAACTGTTTTCTTTTGAAGAATAAAGAATAGATTCGCAGTTCGCCCCCTTTCAAAAACAATATTGCCTATAGTTCTATTGTTCGTAGCACTATATAATAGTTACTCACAGAACTCGAGGGGCGTCGTGTCCCACTCTGCATTGATCGATCGCGTCGGCGTACCGTCGGGAGCCACGAAGCGACCGTAGTCTGCAAGGGAGAGGAGCATTGCTTTTCATCTCGAATGGAAATACAGATCATACATCCACTGAAAAAAGATAACATATTGCTCAATTGGGCAGCACTAATCAGCCAGGATTCTGTCAGCTCTGCGAACAGCAAGAACAGTTAGACTCACTTTTTACAATTAGATAGCTCCCGCAATATGAAGGGGGAGGATTGTTGTTTTTGATTCAGATAGACCCTCATACTACCTCTTAATATTAGAGAATTTTCTTTTTCTTTCCCTATTCTCTATATCTCCTTGCCAGCTCTCACTTTGGTAGGCGAGGAGAATCTCTCGATCGCTGATGGGGAGGACGGCGATGGGGTAGTCGGCGATGTGGGAGGGGGCGATGGCCTTGACGAGGGGAGGGGAGGAGGGGCCGGACAGTGACACCTGATAGAGGAATGCAGTAGTTAGTAAACAAAGCCATAAATAATAAACGATGATGATATGACATTGCTTTCGGAAAATGAATGAAACGTGATGGTGCCTGTACCGACAATTCAAATAGTTTCACAAGAGACCAACCGAGTAAAACGAGTCTCCGCCGAAGAAGAAGCCCGTCGGCCATGGGGTCAGGCACGTCGCTGGTTCGGCGGTGGGAAGGACCTGCAGGGGAGGATGATCTGTGACGGAAGGAAGAACCAGTTGAATGGGAAATGCATTTCAAGTGCCAATACAGCTGTCTTCGTTTCATTTAGCAACTTACCCAAATAACATTGCAACCGCAAAGCTTTTAAGTTTCTAGGTCCAAACTCGCGGCGCACACGCCCTCATTGCTACTCCTTACCAATAAAAAATCAATGACTGCAATACAGACTACTCCTATTTCCCATAATCTCTACCACCATCCCCTCCATACATGGTGTGGCATGAAGCAGTCCTTTCGTTCGTGGTAGCGGAGGATGACGATGTCCGTAGAATTGCACGTTACCACGTATCTGAAATGGAGAGATGAAAGGAGGGAAAGAGAAGTCGGACAAACTTCCGCATCGATATACTCTTTATTGATTTTTGAGAGTTAGGAGAGATCACACTCGCTAAGTTATATTTGCAAAACACCTCACCTCTCGTTTCCGACCTTGTTGTACATGAGGAGGTGGACATGGTCCCACTGCGAGAGGAGTTGGGGACGAGCCGCGGGCTGACGGCCTGAAGGGTGCATTTCAGGAAAAAAAACGGAAACGGAAAATGAACAAACTTGATCCATAACCTTTGCTGGCTCAAACCCAGGAATAATATAATAACAGCATTGTTCAGTAATTCCAGCAATCGATTCGGCTATTCTAATTGTAAGTTCGTGTTCGTTGATGAAAAATTCCTCCCACTGTCCCTTCCCAGCTCTCACCAGCGAGTTCGGCCTTGAGCTGGCTGAAGGAGAGGAGGGCCAGTTCCCGCTGTGCTCCCACGATGGCGAGGAGAACGCCGATATCCGAGGCTCCTTCCAACTGCAATGTAGATTACGGTATAGGGGCAAATCGATCGCAGACTGATTCCGAGCCAATCGTAGACTGAATTCAAAGTAGCGTACCGCGTAGATAGAGGTGATGCCGGAGACGGAGAAGGGGGCGCGGGGGTTGGATATGGAGGAGACGAAGAGGCCCTCCTGGCAACCGATAAGCAGCCAGTCGTCGAGGGCGAACACTGCGTTGATTGTCTGAAGAGGGAGGTATTGATCGAGTTCATTTCGGAGAACCCGGTACATTTGCGCGAGGCATGGAAAGTTGGCACCATCCACAATGATTAGGCCGAACGATAGTTTGATAACTTCGCGTACTTCGACAACACGTTGGTCAACAAGTGCTACTCTTTTCAGAATACAGATCATTTTTAGTGGTAAAGTAGAAATGGTATCAAATAGAACCGAGGTGCATTAATTTTCCATTGACAATCTTGACAAACGTTGTTCATCACGCCCATCTCCCGGGTATTTCTCCTATCCCTCCTTTCCTCCTCACCAGGTTGGCGGGTGCGTCGAGGGCGAAGAGGAGGCTGCTCGTCGTGTACGAGGACGAGGGACGACGCATCGACTCGAGGCGAGAGCCACGTGCGGACTGAAAGTACACGGAGTTCTTGCGGGAGGTTGACAAAGGAATTGAATCTATAGTGGGAAGCCAATCCAATATCAGATTCGACTTGTAAAGTGTGAAAAACCACGAGGCTCGGAGTTTCAATGGATAGACAAATACGAATGAAGCTGATATAATTCGTTCGTCCTGTTGCCTGTAGCTGAAAAAGCCCCTGAACCAGTACCTGTAGTGCCTGTGCCCATCGCGCCCGGGATGCCGGAGTAGGCGCGAGCATGTAGACGTTGAGGCTGCAAGGGTTAATTAGACCAGGCGGATTTACGAAGCGGATTTCGTAATTATGAATTTTTCTGGTATACATTAATCGCTTTGGGATGAATCGTAAACAGAAAACGGTCAAAAATCACAGAAACAGGTAGGGATTTATTATTCTTCCGAACGACAAATCCTACCCTCCGACTTGGATGTTGATGCAGTTGGCGCCTTCCTTCTCGGGATGCGGGGCATCAGCGGCGGCCGCGAGCGTCCACGCCTGAAAGCGAAGATGAGACACAGTTTGACTGTACGGTAGTAGTGGTTCGACTGTTGGCACAACCGGACCTCGACATGCCGACTCAACGTTCCGAATTACAATCGCAATGGAACGCCAAATAATCGGTTATTTTTCGATGAGCTTCGGAGCACACGTTGTGGCGAGTTTAAATTGCATAGATACAGGCAAAATATATTGCTAAACTCAAGAGCGCTTCATATTAAATTCGCGATAACTCGGCCTTCTTCCTGGATTCGTAGCCCAGTTCAAATAGTCCCTCCCCTCTCAACATACCCTCTCCTTGAGATCGAGACTGAGCATGGGAGCTCCCTTCTCGTTGGCCAGGCACTCGTCGTCGTAGAAGTCGAGTCGTCCACTCGCCAGTCTCCCCCATGCAGAGCGCCACACGCGAGTCGCCGCGTCGTCCCTGCAAGAAGAGTAAATATGAAACATCTAATTGTATGTACTACTTCGAAATTTGATTGCGCGCACAAGAGTTCAGTTGTTCGATTTTAACGAAACAAATCAAGAAAATCAGGTGCTCTCGCGCCTTGAAACACATAGTTTTGAGCCGAATATATGAGTCCCATGACGGGTCGACGTTTCTAGCAAATAAACGATACCTGTAGATGCGGACCCATCCGTTCATCCCTCCACCCGATGGGGCGACGTGGGCATCGACGTAGAAACTGGCACACTGATCAGGCAGACCGCACGTGTTTTCGACGCGGGGGACGCACTGCGAGTGCACTACCACCGAACACTCCGCGCAACGCTGAAAAGTAAACGTTTATTGTCTGATATTACGTTAGTAAAGAAGGACATATCATGGTTGGCGCGCCATCCTGATTAATTTGTTTACAACCCAACGTAAATGCTCCTGGTTTGGGGAATAAATATCTTTTCAAGGAAAACAATATTACAAAATCTAAGCCCATCGTTCAGATGATAATGGCAGTATCGACATGTCAAGAAGTGAACATTACACCTCGTAACTGCTTATTACACCATATACCAGCCGCACCCCCTCACCTTGGCATACCGCACCCTCGGGACGCCCTCGAAGCAGGCGGCGCATTTGAGTTGGCGGACACCGAAGCCCAGCTGGTCCTTCCACCTAAACAGGAAGAAATAATATATTCAAACAAAAAGTCATATTTGCTATGTTCTTGTGTATTCACGTGAGCAATGAGTATTTTGTAAGATCTAGTAACCTAGCATTGCAAGATACCCCCTCTAGTCTAATTTAGACCATGACGATCATTACTTGACTTCCTAGCAAGGAGAGAAACAACTAACCTGTGGGGAATATTGTGGCGCATGACTCCGACGGTCTTTCCATTGGCAATCGGCGTCAGCGGAATTCGAGTGACGGGCGCCGCCTTTTTCGGGGTCGCCTCCTCCTTTCGGCCGGAAAGCTCTGCAGGGGGAGATGATAGGGTATGGAGGAGGAATTGCATCGACCATATTTTCCATGTGGTAATTTCAGTTGTGCCAAGCACCTGCCCCTCCTGTTTCGGAGAAAAAAACGGTATTTCATTCGAACTGTTCGTGATAAATAAATGGCCTCTCCGTACTCACCATGCTTCTTCTTCTCCAGCTGGGCGTAAAGCTCCGTCCTCCGATTCTCCAGCTCGAGCACCTCGGATTCGTCTACGATCGTCATCTAAAGAAGTATAATAATAGTTGTAGAACATCTGCCAACAACGGTAATGATGAAAGCCCTATTTCTTTATTAGGTTCAAGATAATGTCAAAGCCGCCTGGTAATCCTTGAATATTGGAAATACAATTTAATAAAAGTGTTAGAAGCTTACATCTCCCGTCATGGCAGACATCATCGATGGAGCGCGGAGGAGGGTGCTCTTGCGGGAGACCTACAGTAATCCCGATTATACGTCTGACCCGTCTCATCATGGAATCTGACCGATTTAACTACCGTACCTTTGGCATGGCCTTGGCGTTGATCTGGGACTGAAGATACGAGACAAGGCGCTCTTTCTCCTTCATCTCCTCCTCCAACTCGCAGATTTCGTCCTGGAAGCAAAAGAATAGGCCAATGCGGGGGTCGAACTCGGGTCAATAAATTCCCACCGCCTGTTTCTCGGCTTTCTCGTGTGCCTTCCCCAGCTGCTCGGCCATTCCCTGTGTGATCTCGCGTGAGGCCTCGGAATCGCTGGAAGCAGAATCCAATTAGTATTCTTCGTCCTGGTGGTGTCGCACCTCCTTCTCTAAAATCATTCAAAATCGTACTTCTTGTATGCCTCGATCTTGTTGAGGCTCTCAGCCAGGCCTGTTCGCAGTTTTCCCGTTTCCTCTTGGAGGCGGCGTTCACTCTCGCGCAGTGCTTGCATCTGTAAAAATTATATTGGATGGCTCAAAGCTATCGTAACCAGATCTTATCAACCACCAATCCTAGACTGATACTTGGGTCTCGAGCTGGCGGACTTCCTCCTTGAGCTGCTCATTCTTCCTGGCCTCATTGCGAAGGTCGTTGTCGAGACGCGACTTGTCGCTTCGGAGCTCGGCAAGCTGAAAAAGTCATTACTGTGTTTATCATCACAGGACGGAATCAGTATTCGGGGAACGATAAAATGTTGCGTACCTGGGCGATGGCCTCGCTGTCCTTGTTCTCCGCGCGCTTCTTCTCGTTGATCTGGCGAGCGAGAGAGGCGAGCTCCTCCCTGGAAGAATTTGTTAGTGACCAATGCGGCAGGAGCTGCGCAACATCATAAAATGATGCGCAATCGAACTATTCCGTCAATGTTGCGTCAATGTGCGTGTTATCGATAAAGCCAGAGCCCCGGGGAAAAACAATCCCCCTGTATGCTATTCTTCTCCCCTCACCTGTAGTCGCTGTGGACAGCTGTCAGTTCCTCCTGATAGTAGGTGACCTGCAAGGACAAATTGAATCCCTTGACATCTTGAAGCAGGAAGATTGGCTACACTGACCTTCATAAATCATAAATCACATTCACATCCTTTTCCCAATTAGTTGAAGTAATATCGTATTAAAAATTGTTAAAAAAGAAACCACATATGCGCATCGAGTAATAACTGAAATATAAGCCCCCCGTAAAAGAAAATAATCAAGTCAGCTTTTGGGAAAAAAGGGAATACCATGTCTTGTCCGGAGAAAAGTACGTATGTACGTACTTTTCCCCGGAATTTGCATGGTATTCACCGGCGTTTTTAGGTTTATTTTCTTTTGCTGGGGACTTATATCTTCAAACCAAAATCAGGTGAAATCATTGCCTTCCCACCTTGCTCTTGAGCCTGTCCCTCTCCGCTGCCACTTCAGCATAATCTCCACTCTGCGTCGATCCGGCCGTTTTCTCCTCTTGCAGTTGGAGGCGGAGATGTTCCACTTCTTCCTGAAAATAACAATTATATTTGTTGTACCCTCCACATTACTGCATTTATCTCATCGGCCACCCTCTCCTCCAATCCCATACCTCAGCCTTCTTCCTCCTCTCATCGGCCCTTTCCTTCAGTCTCAGCGCAGCCTCCGCCTGGTCATCGAGCATCTCGATGGCCTCCTTCAGTTTCGTCGCCGTTCGAGTCACAGACGCGTATTTGTCCTCGAGGGCCGACTGAAAAAGGAGTGGATAGAGCGAGGAAACAGGCGCATTGGCGTTACCGGAATCAAATTAGTTGATACTAATAAAATAATGTCGATCGGACTAGAAAGTGTTCGAAAAATAAACATTAGAACTTTTCCTTACCTTCGTCGTCACGAGATCAGCGATTCTTTCGCGCGCCTCCTGCAGCTCGGAAGTCTGAAATGATAATGCTGATTATTACAGGGAAACATTTAGCTCTTTAGGACCAGCATGGTTAAGTGTCCTAGCACGACCCTCCTTCCCCTCCACCCACCTTGTCATCCAACTCGGCAGCTTTCTTCTCTGCCTCCCGCAGCTTCTCCATCAGCTCCAGTGTCGTACTCTCCTCGCGCGCCTGATAGTTCACCATTTTTACAAATTATTCAAGCGGAAATAAACCAAGAAAAATAGTGAGATTAGAGCTCTCCGTAGGCAGTAAAATTATAGGGAAAGTGATTATTTCAATTACATTTCAATTAATATTATTTCCCACCTTCTCCTTCCTCAAGTTCTCCACCTCGAGTGCACGCTCCTCGTTTTCGTTGCTCTGCTGCGATTCGGCCTAAAAAGAAAATCAATGAATAAAAAGATGCTCAATCAAAAACGTACCCGATCAGCGCGAGCCTTCTCGACGGCTGCTTCCCTCTTGGACTGCATGAGTTGGACGCGCAGGGACGCCTTCTCCTCCTTGATCTGCAGTGGGATTACATTAGATATAGAATTCAGGGGGAATTGCGTCCAAAGAAGAAATAAGTATTTATTGACCAAAACCGTCAACGCCGGTGAGTTAGGCTTTTGAGATGGAGAGAACAATAATTGATTGAGTAGAATGTTTCACAACTTTACGCAAATGGTTGGACTCCAAAACATAGATTCACCAAAAGACGAAAATAGTTCATACCTTGACAAGTTCATCCGTGAGGTACTTGTGGCTCTGGTCCGCATTCCATTCACTCCGCGTCAGTTGCACCTGGAGGTTGTTGTAGTCGGATCGCGCCCGCGCCTCCTCCGCTTCCCGCTCCTGGATCTCCTGAATGGGGGCGTATAATTTATCGTTCCTCCGGAATACCCATAATTCCGCCCTGTGGAATAAAGATAGGCTACCAACCCCCTCGTGCACCACCTCCTCCTCAATCGTAACCATCTCGTCGTCGTAGATTGTCTGTTCCGTTCGATAGACTACCGCCTGGAGGAACGAGTTGTTGCGACGGTTCATGTGCGCAGAAACGATGATCGAGACGAATATCAGCGATTCGCAGGAATTCTCCGATAATAGAAAGACACGACGGCAATCCCGCTGGTTCGAATGTCGACTATGGGATGACGTGGGGGGAGACGCCAAGTCGGGACTTGAAGGTGGGGGAAGAAATTTGAATATTCAAACGACGCGCGCCAGGATAAAGGCCTTATCAGTCGAAAGAGAGAGGGAGAGGCGGAAAATGCCGCTTGATCAGCCTACGATAAGCAGCAACGGCTGATTACGACCAAGGAGGCAGGTTCAAATGGAGTAGGGAAGCATTCGAAAGAGAATGATGCAGAAAAGAAGTAGGCAGTAGTAAAAAGATGCTTTCATCCAAGGCAGCAGGATTCCCAAAATGGCATAGTGCAGAAAATATGAGGAATACTAGGAGAGAGTGCTCTCTTCGAAGGCAGTAGTATTCTCGAAATGACATGATGCAGAAAAATGAGGTCTCCACGTAGAAAGCGCTTGCGCCCAAGGCATTCAATCGATACCCTCTAGGTGCAGGTAGACAGGGGAGGGAAGGAGTCATGGCCCCAGTCACTGGATGAGGCATTGCCACTGGGCGCGTGCCCTTGTGCACAAAGTGAATGACCACTGGGTAAACCAAGCTCTCACAGAAGAAACAAGGCGAATTAATACGCGCTTTACTAAATTACTGCCCCTAGACCCATTTTTTTGGGTTCCGTTGAAAGAGACAGATGTAGTGCAAATTCGTGTCAGCTCAACGGGCGTGTCAAGGAAACCAGATGCACTTACGTTTAGCCAACTCGATTAGTAAACAGATGCATTGACTGGCCCGATAGAAAACTATGTACCACTGATTAGAAACATTGGGAAAAAGCTATTATACACTCACCAAAGGTCGTGCTACGGTTTCGAGGAAACTAGGATCATTTGAGTTCAGATAGCTCTTCAAATCCACGTACACGTACCAAGACACTCGAATATTTCAATCAGGAGCATTTGCGTTCTGACCTCCTCTCTAATGAACAGGTCCGCGCATTCGTTTGATACGAAGGGCGCATCCCAAAACCGACCAATAACCCGGCAATCCCGCTTCTTACCGCCTTGAGGTGCTCGATAGCGTCCTTGAGTTGAGCGTTCTCTCGTCCCTGGTACATGGACTGCATCGAGAGCGAGCCGATGCGCTGATTCGCTTCCGCCAGCTGTAGAATAATATTGATTTATTTCAATACCTGCATGCTTCGGACCAATTAAGGACATCATTTCGAAAGTGTATTTTTGGAAATTCGTACTGTTCGGGAAAATTATCTGATAAAACCACTAGAGTAGCATTCAGATTTGCTGTCGGATGTAATGGATTTTGCATCGATTTATTCGTTCCGATCTATCCTCCATTCCGACCTCTACAATATACCTACCGAGTTCATATCGTGGGGTGGCTGGACGAGGGAGATGACGGCGGAGAGGCGGCGAACGATCTGCTGCCCTCCTCCACTGACGGGACTCGGTGTCACAGGCATCGTGACGAGGGGCGTCGACGATTCCAGCTGAAAACAAGGGGAATTGAATACTCTATGTATAATTGTATTTCCGACGATCGTCATAGAGTCTTAGAACCTACAATTCATAAATGGTGCGAAATGTGCTTGCGATGTTCTTTCTAGTGCTTTTACGGCAAAACAATAGTTCGGAGGACTAGAAATTTAAACGAGGTGGAATTGAAAATCATCGTGTGCGTATTTATATCGAAAAGATTTTCGTCGTTGATGATCGCCTCTTGGCAAAACAGAAAGACATTTCAGCAAGTTCAATCTTTACTCATCCCCTCACCTCAACAGAAGCCGTGTAAGGGGAGGTGATGGCGAGGGGTCGAGTCGGCGTGCACGGGCCAGCAGCGATCTGGAAAAATGGAATAGAAAATTTAATAACCAGAGATTGCAGGAACTGGAGAGAGTGCAGACAATAAGCGTTAATCACCCAACCTCCTTCGATCTACGCAGTTTGCAGTCAAATTATGTCCTAGGATGAAGCTGGTTCGGACTGTGAAGCAGGCCATGTGGTTTCAGTAGGGAACTAATTTACTGGATCCATACAAAAATAGCCCCGATTGTTTACCTCTTCCTGAATATTCTTTGTACCAACCTCCATCCTCCGTAGCCTGTCGCGTGCCTCTCTGAGAGTCTCCTCAACTCGCTCCTTCTCGGCCTCTGCCCTCACTGCCAAGGCCGCCGCGTCGCGCATCGCGTCCTCCGCCGCCAAGGCCCGTCGCCGCTCCTCCAACAAGGATTCGTTCGCCTGGAATCACCATCGATTGAATCGATTTCCCGATGGGATAAGTATACGCAGATACGGGGAGCTCCATGATAAAGTTCTCACATTTTCTGCCCGGATCCTCGTATGCGTTTCTTCATCTTGAACCGCGAGGATGCGCTGCTCCAAGCGGTTGATGGCTACAAACAAATATAACACATATATACTAATAGTCAATACTCTGACTCCAATAAATAATCAATATTCCCGCGTTACCAGTCAGAGAAACGAGAAAAATTACGCACTGTTATTGAGGCTTTTGATTTGCTCGTCTCGATCCTCCAGATCCCTCCGCAATCGGTCGCAGTTATGATCGCTGGTTTTTTTCTGCTGTTCCACGGCTGTCAAAGCGGTGCGGGCGTTCCTGGATATCGTTCTTTAAAATAAATAAATAAAAATTGATCAATACCTGAGCTCCTCCCTCGTTCGCTTCAGCTCGGCGTCAACGAGGGCGAAGTCTCGATCGTGTAATCTCTTCTCCTGATAGTGTGGGTATTTTTATTTTAAAAAAGTTTTATTAAAAATATTCTAAAGTGGACATACCTGATCTGCGATCTGGTTGGAGACGTCGACGAATACGCTGTCGTTGAGCGAGCCCTCCATTTGTGCACGTAAATCCTGCAAAAACGCCATTAAGCTAGTTTATACAGTGCTTATGTGATAAAAAATCAAGCTAGGGTGCAAACGGAATCTCTAGCTGGGGACAAGCAGTATGATGTTCACACAGTCGTGCGTAAAAACAATGTGCGTCGTTTTTGCGTAGGAGTGTCCTCATCAAGTTCCAACAACCTGCGAATGGAGGCTCAAATGCGAGCCACTAACTCGTTTTTACTGGTGTAACAAAGAAGCAAGATTGAAAATAAATTCCCAACAAAATAAATAAATGAGAGAGTGAACAAGCCTTTATGAGTGAATCTTGCTCTCGGATGGTGGAGTCTTGGCGTGCCACCTCCTTCTTGAGCTCGTTCTCGCACAGCTCCAGGTTGATTACCTGCATTCGTGTTTAAAAATTATAAAACAACATCACAAAAAAGTTGGAAAAATTGTTATCAGCATCGTAAGATAAAAAAGATAAAAGATAACGCCCTCCGATAAGAGGAGGGAACTCACAATGGGAGATGCAGTCATTGGAGTGGCGTCGCCCTCTCGCCTCCGCGATCGCTGCTGCGCCCTTCTCTGCGTTATCGTCGGCGTACTCGCGGGAGTGTGGTATTTATCATTCTCCATCGATCACCTGCATTATTTCGGTCCGCCAAATCCCAACGCTAAAGAAAGTATTACAAAAGAAGCGAGATAGATGATTCTTTGCATCTCCATTCATAATACTTTAGCAAATTCGAGTGAGTATGTTTGTGATTATATTGGTACTGGGCTAGAATAAGAGGAGGTATATATTATCATCATTGTTATCGCTTGAGAATGTTTACGTGAATGAATAAGCGAACTAAAATTGAAGGACAAGTTCTCAAGAACAGAACTGGGACGTGCAAATAATGTGACATTAGCATTTCCTCTGGGCACGCTTGGCTTCGCTCCAAGAAATTTGAATGGGTCCTTTCGCGGTGAGACCATTCCAAGGTCGCCTTGGCCAAGGCACTCCCACAAGCGTCGCTTCTGACCCAAATATCCTTTTCGTGTTATTTGGTCTTTATCCTGGGATGCACTGTATTAAAAGGTTTAAATACGCAAACAAAATGTTACAAGCAACAGGGGCGAGACGTTTCCTGCACGACGTTGTAATGTTTGCATGCCCGTGACTCTCACTGGAATCATTTTCTGCAGCTAATGCGATTTTTTATCCTGTTTCTGGCTAGGAAATAACCTTCGAGAACATGTTAAGAATACGCTATCCTGTATTCAAAAATTCAATAAGATTCATGCTGTCAGATAAAGCTTTTTTGTCTATCACAGAGGCACATCTGTAAAATAGCCAACTACACTGTATGTTGCTCCTCGGGGCGCGAGATAAAACAGATATCCACATTCGCAAGCCAGTTTCATGGAACGGGCGAAACCTACTGCATTAAATGAAGAGGTGCGCATGACCTTGGTTGAATTGTTCTTTATTCACCACGTTGTAGGTGAAAAGAGTCGTGGCAAATCTTCCCGATCCGAACTCGTCGCAACTGGCTGACATTCTTCTATGGTTCACAGAGAATCGCGGATCAGGAGACCTCATAACGCTCGAAACTTTCGAGGAAATCGTAACGAATCTCGGATTGTCGATGAGACGGCAGTGGGATGCGTGTCATCTCAGTCTCGTTCACATCGTTATGAACATGATTTCACGGTAAGTCGCATATTTAAATGGTTCTATAAAGTTGTTCTTTGAGTGAAAAACATTCAACAATAAGCATTAGTTCGAAACGTTCACAAGAAAATATGAACGCTCCGCGGTACAACCTGATCGGTAGAATGGTCAACGAAATCTTCACTGTCATAGTGGAAAGAATCGACAACGAGTAAGCACAGATTGCAACAATTTCCGAAGCATTTTTACAGGCAGATCGCAGATTCGGAGCTTTGCATCTTTTTAGAAATGCTAGGGATGACTTTCGATTATCACACGGAAACTGCGGAGTATCGTCCACTTGTTCAGAACGTGCGTTTCCCTCTGAAATTCATGAGAACTTCGTGGTTCAGATGTTCAGCCGTGTCAGCCATCTCACTTTGGTCGCGTTCACATCTATGACACATAGGGACAAAACAATAGTGATCAACGAGCTACACAAAGCGGCGGCTATCTTCGACGGCCTCAAGGGGCTTCGGTACAAGGAATTCCTGCAACCTTTCTTGCCTACGATTTTGGAGTGCTTCGTATCGAGTTGCATCGAATTCCAAACGCGGATGAACCCGGTAACTATAGAACCTCTTCTCGGTAAATTAATGAGCAATTAAGTATTAATCAAACGCCCTAGGCAGCCTCACTTCCATGCTCTTCACTCTGCGATCATGGGACGGCGAAATTCGGCAGACATTCCGGGACCTTAAAATTTCGGAGAAAATCGTGAGTCTCATCTGAAAGCTTGGAAGATGGTTTTGATATCAGGCAATGATCATTATGAAATGTACTCCCGAGGACAAGAAGCTGCTGGAGAGCGCGTTTACATTCATGGAAGCGGATGTAGACGGAGACAGCTCCACCGAAGATGCACGAC
Organism: Levipalatum texanum; assembly: GCA_014805385.1. Classification (NCBI taxonomy): domain Eukaryota; kingdom Metazoa; phylum Nematoda; class Chromadorea; order Rhabditida; family Diplogasteridae; genus Levipalatum; species Levipalatum texanum. Next base: position 28,639 of record JACMIG010000318.1, read on the forward strand.
AGCTCAATGTAAAGATGCGACTCAAAATCCTAAGACGAGAGGCGCCTTTTCAAGGTGCTCAACCACCCTTTCATGGCGGACTTTACGATTATGCTTGCACTGAGGGCTTTCCAACGCAAGGTCAGTGGCAGTTCGGCATTGAATTGTGATGGACAAGATGATGTGTTTCTCCTAGCAATCAAAGTTTTCTGTGAGAGGTCCGAGTGAAAAGATAAATGAAGATAGAATGTTCGACAGGTCGGGGAGTATGATTGGCCGGCGCGGCATCATTTCGAAGCGCTGCGAACGACGGAGAAAATAATGGGAGCACGCTGCCCAAACGTGAGGCTCCAAAATCCTTGTATGGAAGTTATTAAAACTGCAGATTCTGCCATTCCTTATCGATCACGGCCTTGGCTCACTCTTCGTTCTAATCCGGAAGATGCCCAAGCGTCGCCATTTAGACGGAAACTTGATTGTTAATTTTGGGCACCGAATTCAGGACGGGCCGGCAGTCGCCCTAATGAGGTGAGTATATCTACATAAATATTTATCCCAGCCCGCCTTACACTTCCTCAAACCTGCCTGGTTCAGGCGATACCTAAATCGGTTCCCGGAAAATCGGCCAAAGTTTGAAAGCCGTATGGAAGCCGGGATTCTCGACGCCCGAATAGCAACAGTGGTTCATGGACCACAGTTATACAACCTTATCGATAGCGATTCTACGTTTTGATTGGTTTGATACACCGAATTTTCTGTTTTGACTGCCAAGCACCCCATAATTCAGAGTATGAATTCGAGGGACCCTTCTTGGTCATGAACATTAACCCCCGAACGTCTTTATTCTGAAGGCAAGACATCATGAAGAAGTACTTGCTAGTAGGCCCAAGAAGTGTCGTGGTAACAAAGTCACACTTTTCCAAACACCATACTCATTTATCTCCCATCTCGACTATAATTTATCACCTTATTTAATCACCAGGGAGTCATCTTGTGAGGAGCGGCAGGCCCCTCACAATGGAGATTAATGTGAGTATTCTCTAGGATCATTCCCGCCAGGCTCATACCTGGATGCATTCCCACCAGGAATATCGTCACCTGCCTCTGGCAAAATGAACCAACACCCGAGATTGCGAGGGCGCAATCATGTCGTCGAGGGGGGCGTCCGCATGTGTTTCTTTTGCACATCACATTCTCCACACGGATGGGAGTATTCCCACGGTTCCCGAACCTTTCCCGCTATCTTCATTCATCGTTCGAATGACGGTCACCTCAAGATTCACGCCCCAACGCCGCGCCCTGCTTTCGTCAGCCCAATCAAGAGCCTCTCTCGTCCCTGACGCCCGCTGGGTGCGCCTCGTCTCGCTGCGCCCAAGAACTGTGTATAAAAGAAGCCTTTCCTCGTCACCCTCAGTATTCGAGCCTCATTCTCCATGGAGTAAGATGGCGTTCCCACGTCTTTCCTTCATCATACTTATGCTCGTACTCCGATAAAGACCATGTCTATCTGGTGTATTTTATGTATGGGAATGTCTTGGGTAGTTTCTCCTTCTCTCTCCTCTTTATCTCCGTTGTCAACCAAAGTCGGAGCCCGTCGTAGTCCTCGTCTCCCTTTCCTGGATCCTCCTCCCTCCTGACGCATTGGGAAAAAATTCCCCCCAACGGTCTCTCCACTTCTTTGTATTCGGCTCCCCATGCAGATCCTCCGGGGAACGTCCCGTCCGGGGGATTGATCGCTCGTTTGCATGGGTCTTATTCATTGAGCTATCTTTAGTAATTGCGTCTCTTTGGGCCGTGCGATGTTTCCCTTCTCGCCCGTCCAGAGTCTTTCTCTTTTCCATAACAGGTTACCCTTCGGTGGGGCAACCCCCTTGCCTGCTTTCATCTACCCGGTCCCCTCTTGTCGTCTGAAGCATCCTGAGTATCCTAAACTCATATCGCCTAGACTAACAGTCTCATTATCCGCTAAACCACAAGCCATGGACCACTGCTGACCCTTTGCTATTCCCCCTGAATCGTCAAATAGCGACGATTCCCCGAACATAAAACTAATCTTTAGATTCCGTTTGCGCCCTAGCTAAATTTTTTCCATCTCTACTCACTGCATGTTACTCTCTGGCCATCAATTTTATTTTTATGCAGAGTTAATGGCGTTTTTTTCAGGATTTACGCGCACAAATGGACGACTCCATCAACATATTCGTCGAACGCTCCAACCAGATCGCCGAGCAGGCATGTTCACTTTTTAATATTTTTATTTAAAATATTTTAATTAAAAAATATCGATACTTTCAGGAGAAGAGATTACACTATCGAGACTTCGCCCTCGTAGATGCCGAGCTGAAGAGTTTGAGGGAGCAGCTCAGGTATTGATCGATTTTAGTTATTTGTTTATTTATTTTTTTAAAATCGATATCTAGGAACTCCCACACCGCCCTGACGGCCGTGGAGAGGCAGAAAGAAATCAGCGATCGCGACTGCGCCCGATTGCGGAGGGATCTGGAGAATCGTGAAGAGAAAATCAAAGGCCTCAAAAACAGTGCGTGATCAAATTTATTTTTGTTTTGTCTCACATATGCGATTACTGGTATCGCGAATTATTTATGTTTACATATGGGCATTGGCTTATTAATTATAGGAAAAAAACAATAATGCTTATAGCCACCGACCGCTTGGAGATGCGCATCCTCGCGTTCCAGGATGAAGAATCGCGCAAGATGATCCGGTTGGAAAAGGTGAGGATTTTATCCTGTAAATTTATTGTATACATTCGTCAATAAGATAAATGTAACGATGTACTTAACACCTCGTAACTGCCTGTATCTTATCGATCGGTGAATCGAATCGATTCAATCGCTGATGATTCCAGGCTGCAGAATCCTTGTTGGCAGAGCGGCTTCGGGCGATGGCTGCGGAAGATGCGATGCGCGATGCGAGGGCCGAGGCAGCGAGGGCAGAGGCCGTGAAGGAACGAATGGAGGAGACACTCATGGAGGCACGCGACAGGCTACGAAGGATCGAGGTCAGTAAAGAAAATGGATTGCGGAAAATAGTCGGGTATTCTCTATAACTGAAAAAATGCATTATTCAAAATATCATTTCTAACCAAAACCTATTAAAAACTTCGCACACTGATGAGGCTTGGGAGATTTACGCTCGCACAATCTGCACTCTCTCCTTTCCCGTTGATCTCGTGACCTCAATTTATTTTATTACAACAAAAATAATACGTGTTCTCCGCGATAGCCACGATTCCAGATCGATGAAATCGTAACGAATCTCGGTTTATTGATACGACAGCAGTGGGATGCTTGTCATCTCGGTCCCATTCACATCGTTATGAACATGATTTCATAGTAAGGCACATATTTAAATGGCTCTAAAAATGGTGATCATTGAGCGAAAAAAACCTAAGCATGAACTGGAAAGGTGGGCATGCAAATGTCAACGCACTGCGGCACAACTTGATCGGTAGAGTGGTCACTGAACTCTTCACAGTCGTAATGGAGAAAATCGACGACGAGTAAGCACAAATTAGAACATTTTCCGAAACATTTGCAGGCCGTTCGCGGAATCGGATCTTTGCATCGTGTTAGAAATGCTAGGAATGACTTTCGATCACCACACAGAGATTGCGAACTATCGTCCACTTGTTCAGAACGTGAGTTTTCATGTGAAAATAATAAAAGTACGCTGTTCAGATGTTCAGCCGTATCAGCCATCTCATTTTGGTCACGTTCGCGTCTATGACACATAGGGACAAGACAAAAGTGATTAACGAACTTCACAAAGCTGCGGCTATCTTCGACGGCATCAAGGGCCTCCTGTACAAGGAGTTCCTGCAACCTTTCTTGCCCGCGATTTTGGATTGCTTCGTATCGAGTTGCATCGAATTCCAAACGCGGATGAACCCGGGAACGATAGAGCCTCTTCTCGGTAAGTTAAAATAATGAACAATGAAATATTAATCTATCTCCCTAGGCAGCCTCTCTTCACTGTTTTTCACTCTGCGATCATGGGACGGCGAATTTCGGCAGACATTCCGGGACCTTAAAATTTCGGAGAAAATCGTGACACTGAAATGAGAGCATAGCAGATCGTTTCGATATCAGGCAATGATAATTGTGAAATGTACTCCCGATGACAAGAAGCTGCTGGAGAACGCGTTCACGTTCATGGAAGCGGATGTAGACGGAGACAGCTCCACCGAAGATGTAGGACTGCTCAATGTAAGGATGTGACTCAAAATCCTAAGACCACTGGTGGTTTTTCAAGGTGCTCAACGCGTCTTTCATGGCAGACTTTACGATTATGCTTGCTCTGAGGGCATGTCAACGCAAGGTCTGTGGCTGTTCGGTATTGAATTGTGATGGGCCAAAATGATGTGCTTACCGACGCTTTTTTGTGAGAGGGGTCAGAGCGAAATGAAAGTTGATAATTGAAATTTCGACAGGCCGGGGAGTATGATTGGCCGGCGCGGCATGATTTCGAAGCGCTGCGAACTTTGGGAAAAGTACTGGGAGCACGCTGTCCAAAGGTGAGGATTCTAAATCCCTGAACGAAAGTAATTTTGAAAAAACGTAGATTCTACCATTCCTTCTGGATCATGGCCTTGGAACATTCTTCGTTCAAATGCGGATGGCGTCCAACCATCGCCATATTGGCGGAAACTTGATTGTAAATTTTGGGCATCGAATTCAAGACGGTCCGGCACTTACCCTAGTGAAGTGAGTCTATCCCTACATACTTGTTATATTTATCCCCCACCCCGTCCTGCACCCTTTCTCCCTAGACCACCACAAACTACTTGCCTCGTTCAGGCGATACCTAAATCGCTTCCCGGAAAATCGGCCTACGTTTGAAAGATGTATGGTAGCCGGGATTCTCGACGCCCCAATAACAGCAGTAGTTCATGGACCACAGCTATACTACCTTATCGAGAGCGATTCTGCATTTTGATTGTTCGATACACCGAATGTTCTATGTTGACTTCGTGATGTGGCCACAATGAAGTCCGTTTCCTGCGATGAGATTCACGACAGCGTTTCTTCGCTATCAGGAGAGATTTCTTTACAAGGGGGATCTTACTTGAGCAACAAGGTCCCACATTGCCTTTGGGTTCCCAACTTTGCACTCTTTTGCCCGTCTACTTCATTTCACGCGAGTGTCCGTCGAGATCTTTGCAAGGGGAGTCGTGGGATCCGTCTCCGACCAACGGAAAGCGGCTGCAGCATTCCGACGGTGTGATACAGCCATACTTAGTGTGAGAACGGCTCGTTGCAGCAACGTGGGAAGTACTTCATGCGAGATGAATTCGAAAACATGTGACGGCATCGAAAGGTCGATCTCAACTTTGCAGTGGAGTCTGCAGATTTGGACTGCTCGTACCACAGATCTTCGGTAGCGCACACTTAATAACATGCATCCGGCCAATTTCATATGCATCTGATAGAGCGAAATGCCACGCGAGCTCAAGTGTTTATCCTTTGTAGCTGCCCTTGAATTAGATGACGAATCTCGTAATCGCTTAGTCATCGTCATCTTTAATTCGCATTTCCGGATGTCAACTTCTGCAATCGGATGTTGCAAATGATGTCTCCAGAGTGCATGTGTCCCAAAAAAAGCAACGTTTTTTTCGGCTTACTGACCTCTCCACGCTGGCCGAAATACAACGCCTCGTTAGGACTCATTCACCGCGTCAGGGGTCATACGGGAATAGCTTGCATTGAACCCACTAGCCTCGTAGAACGAGTCTATGCTGCCTAATTAGGGACTTGATTCAAGGGATGCGAACGACGACGACGCAGAGAAGTCCTATACTTTCCCTGAAAAGATGTTACAGTGGTCGAATTGGCTCACTAATTGTAGGGCGATGTGAAAAAGTGGATGAGCTACGAAACGACTCCTCTATCGGCGATCTAAAGCTGTCTAAATAATAGTTCCGCCTCAAATATCTCAGCCACGCCAGCAACATTTTATCCTTTTTTTCTTATGAGACCTGAGATAATTGAGGCAGTATTGTTACGAGCGGAACGCTTAAAAAGACAGCCTTGGTTCTGGCAAACCGAAATTTGCCCAGTTCACCTGTTTTTTCAGTTTAGGTCAACTGGTTTCAATCTCATTGATAGATCTCCACAGACTTGCCTACGTTGGCCACCGTTCCCACGCCGGGAGTCTGTGATAATGAGTACTGGAAACGGCACCAATCATCTGCTCTATTCTCGATGTATCACTACGTCCGGACTCCCACGCACGCTCCAGAGTCTGAGCCCGTTAACATATAAAGTCTGCTCTGTCACAGACGTTACAGAAGTATGTATGCACGATCCACGTACTTTTTTTATTCGTGGGAGAGAGGAAGAAGCTAGCCTTTCAGAGCATGACTGTTCCGTTCTCATCAGCATCACACGAAACGACCTTGCATCAGTATTTCGGTAAAGGTTTGAATGTTTCTTTAACCAATAGCAATACGCCTTTAACTAGAGGTCCTGAGAACACCTCCAGGTTGCATGAACAGGGCTCAAGGCCCCGCCCCCTGCCCTTTCGGGACAGGAGCAAAAGGGCGTGTCCTAAGAAATCCCACACTCGACCTTCGGCTCTCTCCGAGGATGGCAGGACTTCCATTGGCGGTCTTCACGGCCTTCGCCGTGTGCTCCTTGGCCATGGCTCTCTTCATCCCCGCGGACAACGACAAGCGATTCGACGGATATGTAAGCGGGGAGTTCTGTGGCTATAATTTCCCCGGGAATCGCAGGGACCTCGGTAGTTTCTTGATTGTAGAACCGTTTATGTTTTGCGTGAATAATGAAAACTTTCATCGTTTATCTATAGTATGCTGTGGAGAGAATGGAGATGGGCAGTGCAGCGCGGGTTGTCGCTCATAGGAACTCTCTGAACAGTGGAACGGAGTATGAAACAGCCTGATATCTCGTCTTCCTTCAGACCCAATACCGCCTACGCCGCTCGGGTCACGAGCGCAAGTGTGGGAAGCAGCTAAACGAATGGACCACGGCTATCTGTGAGGAAGCTCCTTGCACGGCTGAGGAGAAGGCATTCACAAAGAAGAAGCGTGAGTTTGACCGTTTCCCAATCAAGGGAGCGTCCTAAAGGGCAATTTTTGAAGGTATTAGGTTGATCGGAAAGTAACGGTACATAGTGTTTGGAATTTTATTTCTCTGATCCCTGATGGATCCAGGGCTCATGCGCGTGGGGTTAGCATGGGGTGTGAATGCCAAGCATACGCCCTTTGCGGCTACTCAGTTGTGAGA
>JACMIG010000319.1:0-13526 GCA_014805385.1 Levipalatum texanum
GTGCACTGTTGGGCTCATCTTATAAGGTCATGAGAAAGCCGAAAACACCATGCCGGAGTAAAAGGAGACCATGTTTGATAAATATTTTCTTAGAATCTAGAACTCAGAGGATCGTATTTTCTAGAGACAAAAAGGAAGCAAAATCAGCCGGCGAAGTGGGGGATTGAACTCCGGCTGTTCACTTTAGAGGCCCCCGCTTATCCACTGCGCCATGTTCGACGGGTAGGGGTATGGGAGGCCGCGCCCGGCCTCGACCAGGCAATTACGTCATTTGAGCACGCGCGCGCGGCATACATAATTTGATGTATCTAAAAAAGGTATCCGAATCTCTAGCTGAAACTTTGCACCTAGGGGTAAAAAACCATGGCGAATCTTTTCCCGTCGAGAGCCGCGGTGCTCGAACACCCTCCACAATGAGCTCCAGAATCCTATCCTCCCTCTCCGAAACCGCTGCTAAGGAGGTTCGAGATTACACTTTAGTGCTTTGAAACACTGGCACGAGAGGTGCGCACTATAGATGCACAAAAAAGTGCTGCTCGGCAACAAGAATAGTCGGACGAAATACACGGTGAGAGCGATTGACCGCTCCGCCAGTCACAGTCGTTTCTCTCGGACCTACCGATTTATTTGATTCTATAAGGATCGGTTTCTTCGCAAATGAGGACGTGTCCGGCAAGTTTCTCAGTGATACATTCCATAATTACGGCTTATGATCATTTGAGACTGTTCTCATTGTGGAATATTTAGTAGAGAGAGCACTGCTGACAATTAGTGAGGAGAATGGTGCAGTTTCTGTGCAACTGTACATGCAAAAGTAGTTGGCGTAGTTGTATTCGCACGTGAGAAATGGCGTGCTATCACACAGTACCCACAACCTACTGGCCCGCTTCCGATGCAATCTGTAGTGGCACAATGCGCACGAAAGTCAACGGGTCCGTGTCCGAGGCTATTTGTGACTGCATACGTTTCGCAACATATGCAATGGCATATATATTAGGACGGCTGACTGGAAGAAGTGATATGCATAGGAATTTCGACCTAGCCATAACAACGGCCTGAACGGCGTTCCTTGATAATATTTCGCCTTTGAAACTGTTCTCCCGAGTGGACCACGTCACTTCCCTCACTTCTGCTTAGCTTTCTTTGATTTCTCCTCCTCTGGCACATGGCCGTCTCAGCCATCCCTTCTGAAATTTACTACCACCAGCCATCATCCATAGCTGCTCGTATATTCCCACTACTCTTTGTGAGGCCGTCCACAAGTGCTCTTATCAATGTTTCCATCCTCGTTTCCTCGTCCTCTTCCATCCCTCTGCTCTCTCGTCGACGTGGATTCCTCGTACCTGCCTTCCCTTCTCTCCTCTCCCTTTATTTTCCCATTCGATCCCCCATGGACTCCCGCAAGACTTCGGTGATCAGCGAGCGCCGCTTCAGACTCATCTCCGTCAGCGATGCAACGGGAGCCGAGTAACAGGTATTGTAGAGAACCCGGAGCGCTCTAATTCCCACGTCCGGATAAGACCAATGACGGACTGCGCGCGCTTTTGATCTTCCTCATCGAACCCCGTTTCGTGACCTGTGTGATTCAATCGACCGTAAAAGGTGCTCGAGTTGGTAGATCAAAAGCAGCGCAATCCGTTATTGGAGTTGCCCGGGCGTGGGAATTAGAACGCTCCTGGTTCTCTACAATAGGAGGCAGCTGAGCTCACTTCTCTCCATTCCGTTAGCACCTGATCCTTGGGAGATGCCTCTGTTTGCGCAGTGATCTCCAACCTTGTTGACTGTTGCCGTCTAATAGAAGTCCATTTGTTTCAGCCTTTGATATTGCTCAAATCTTCACATTATCTCTTGAACTCGCTTTGATCGAACACTTCGAGAGTGAAGCGGGACCTGAAATGGAGATGACTTCTCCAGGGCTGTAAAGAATGGCGCCTCCCCTGATGCAGAGATTGATCTCGATGGATGATACTGCCAAGAGGGCATGGATGGTAAGCAGCCGATGGACTCTGTGCTTGTGATGTAAACACAACAAGAGGCCTCCCTCTCGAAGCGCCTATCAAACCGTCCAGTGAATTACGACCCTTATGCGAGCGAGTGTGCCCGGGCTAGAGATAAGATAGTACGCGGTGCGGGTGTTAGCAACGTATTTCGACTCGATGGACGAGCACGCAAAGTGTTCCCCTTTGCTGAGGCGCATTGGGCGCTCACTGTAGTGTGATGGAGAGTGAAGGAAACGGTCAACTTTCGAACCTTCAGTAGTCTCATGAAAAGTTGATGGACAATTAGGATTAGAAAATGATTGTTTACTTGGAAAGGCGATCAGTAAGCATGAGGTCTCCCCCTCGTCGCCTCTCCCCCCCTATCGGTGTGTTCTACTGCCGCCTCCTCCTCTCCCATCTCTCTCTTCTCAATTGTGACAGTTCGCTCCCGCCCCATCCCGGCTAAGGAAGTGCAAGCTCCTCGTCTCCCATCCCTTCGGACTGGTCTACTCCCTCCAATAGATTCCTCGCCCAGCGTACCTCCAATGCCCACATCCACGAGGAGGAATCCGTAAGCAGTCACTGCCACGTGGTAGACGGGGGGGGGGAGATTCTTGTTTGCTCACCCGCTTGTACTCGATCTTCCACGCTTCCCATTCAACACTTACTGGCTGCCCAGCTTTCCAGCTTCCAGAGATGAAAACGTTAAGATTACAGAGCCATGGGAATGTAATTAGGGCGGGTACTGCCCTTCTTACTGACATGCGAGAGAATGGCACCATGGAAAGTACAGCTAGTTTAATAGGCCATGAAATAGGGATGGAATCGATGTTGCAGAAGAAAGAGTTTCAATGAAGAATGTCCTTTCAGCGTTCTGAGGAATGGAAGTCGTCGACGAAGCGGGAGACACTCGGCACCGTCGAGCACGAGCTGCGGAAGCTCCTGGCCACTTCGAATGCTGAGAACATGGACGTATGCTCCAGAAGATTGCCGAATATACAGTCTCTCTGCAGCTGAACCGCAATGAACTCTCGGGATTCCGCAATCTCTTCTCCCGTTTCCTGCGAGCGAAGACCTTCGTGGACTGGACCAAGATTCAGCCGCTCCCCGAGGGAGCCATCCAGCCCTACGACAAGCTTCCCCAAGCCAACTCCGCTGCCATCGCCTCCATGCTCAGCAAACTCGTCGTCGTTAAGCTTAACGGAGGTGAGAATTAGACGAGGGATATGGCCATATAGAGCGGCTATTCTTTGAGGTCTGGGCACGTCGATGGGATGCAAGGGACCGAAGTCGGTCATATCCGTCCGCAACGACCTCACCTTCCTCGACTTCACCATGCAGCAGATCCAGGTGCGAGAGGATGAACAGAAGGGAAGGATGGGATTCCCTCTGCAGACCCTCAACCAAACATACGGGGTCGATGTTCCCCTCGTACTCATGAACTCGTTCAACACTGACGATGACACGCAGAAGCTGCTCAAGAAATACGCCAATGTCAAGGTGCGTCAGTGTATTGGGATGCGAAGTGCAATCGTTCCTCCCTGCAGGTGTCAGTGCAGTCTTTCTGCCAGTCGAGGTACCCTCGCATCAACAAGGAAACCCTCCTCCCCATCGTCTCCAACATCGAGAGCGCCGACCACGAGGCATGGTATCCTCCCGGACACGGCAACTTCTACGAGGCATTCCACAATTCCGGCCTCCTCGACAAGTATCTCGCGGAGGGCAAGGAGGTACGCAACACCACATTGTCCACATCTAGTGAGCGCTCTATTGCAGTATTGTTTCCTCTCCAACATCGACAACATGGGAGCGACGGTCGATCTGAACATCCTCAACTTCGTCCTCAATGCATCGGGAGAAGCTGCGCCCGAGTTCGTGATGGAAGTGACGGACAAGACACGGGCCGATGTCAAGGGAGGAACACTCATCCAGGTGGGAGAGGAAAGGGGATGGAGGGGAGGGATGGCTTCAGTACGAGGACAAGCTCATGCTCCTCGAGATTGCTCAAGTGCCCAAGGACTACGTCGATGAATTCAAGAGCGTGTCTAAATTCCGGTTTTTACTTGGAAATTGACACTGTTTCATCTCCTCTTGCAGTATCTTCAACACTAACAATCTGTGGGCGAAGCTGGATGCCATAAAGAGAACCGTGGTGAACCAAAGCCTCGAGATGGAGGTAGGCACTCCCCTCCTCCCCTCCCCCTCTCACTCCCACTCCTTCTTACATCAGGTAATTGTCAACCCAAAGCACCTCGACCGAGGCCTCGACGTCATTCAACTGGAGACTGCAGCAGGAGCAGCAATCAAGAACTTCAAGGGAGCCTGTGGTCAGTCTTCCCTCGGGCGCACGTTCCATATTGTCAAGCGCCCAAGCAATTCTAACTTATCGATGGGGAGTCAAAATGCCAGCTTTCTGTATCTCCAGATCAACAAGAGCTACGAAGTTGAAATTTTGCAGGCTTCGGTTGGAATCCAAGTTCAACTAGCATGCAAAATTTCAGCTTCGTGGCCCTTTTTGTTCCGTAGATACAGAAGGGCACTATGAGATAAACACAGTGTCGCGGAACGGGAAATTAGAATTGCTTGGGCACTTGACAATTTCCCCTGCAGGCATCAACGTTCCCCGCTCCCGTTTCCTCCCCGTCAAGAAGACATCCGACCTCCTTCTTCTCATGTCCAACCTCTACGACATCTACAGCGGCAGTCTGACCCTCTCCCACCTCCGCTCTTTCCCCACCACTCCTCTCGTCAAACTCGGGTCGTCCTTCGACAAGGCATGGTCTATCTTCCTCCCATTCTAATTCCCTTTTCTTCAGGTCAAGGACTTCCAGTCCCGCTTCCAGGGCATCCACGACCTCCTCGAACTGGACCACCTGACGGTGTCCGGTGACGTGTGGTTCGGGAAAGACGTGGCCCTCAAGGGGACCGTCATTATCATTGCCAATCACGGAGACCGAATCGACATTCCTGCTGGCTCCATACTCGAGAACAAGATAGTCTCCGGTAACTTGCGTATTCTCGACCACTGAAAACTCCCCGTTTTACACCTTCTCATATGCACATTCGATTGAAGTATTATGCATACTGCATTAATAGATTTGATAATAGTGTTGCATTCAGTATGTTCAATTTGAGAAGAAGAAAGGGTGCATTCTCATGTAAAGTTCGCTAGACAACTCTCAAGTATCTTGCGACTAGCGCTTTCTAATTTTATATTATATGAGTGCCGTGAAGCGGTAAGATAGTTTAGTTAAAATATTAACCTGAGATATGTAGTGCTATTTTGGGCAAACTGAAACATACCCATTTCGATGTGACCGATCCATTGTCGTAGGAAATTACGAGCCCTCGGATATCAAATATATTCTATAACCAAAGGATCTTCCCTCACAATTAAATCTCATTAGATTATCATAAGGCCACGCTATCTCGTATCCGCGCTGATTGAAAAATTATTTGTAAAATACAATACAATCGAGTTCTGAGTTTTAGGGTTCTTAGAAAATATAATATGACGACACAATCACATCCGGATCTTCGCAAGTTTTTGTTCCACTACGGCCACTTTCGCCATCAATTCGGCCTTCTCCATTTCAAGCGCTGCTACCTTCTGAAACAGTTAGCATCTTACAAATCCATTAATCGTGTTTATCACCATCTTCTGCTCGGAAGCTCGTATTTTCTCCTCTGGGTCATTGGAATCAGTTGGCTCCTGCTCTGTAGTCGTCTCACCAGAAACATCGTGAACGATCAATAACGAATCAGATGGCTGACAAGTGACGTTCATATCAAATCATATCATTCAAGCACTCAAACTTTCCTGCTTCTCACCTCCTGCTGAGTAGATGCCGATTCGCTCGTTGTTCGAATTGATGGAGCTTCCGATGGAATTTGTTGCACGTTCTTGTTCATATGTAGACGTGAAGGACAGAGGGCCATTTTCCAAAGGTGATATCTGAATATAAATTAACTTCAGAATTTTTGGCCCGTTACCTCCTGTTCCGTCGCAGTCACGATTGGTTTGAAGTTACTGATTGGGAGGGTTGTTTTGTAGACTTCAGACAAACTTTTTTCAACGTAAAATTCCAAAGCGTTTCCATGTATACGTGCGGTACATTCCATTCGGGAGTCACTAGCGAATGCATGCGAAAAAGTCGCAATTTCCATCATAAGACAATCGACAATAATTATTTCCGACTTTCCTAACATTATGAAATATCGACCATTAAAGGCAGTGGAATCAGGATGGAATAGCAAGTCAATATCACGTTCGATTTCTATTGCTCCACCTTTTCGGGTATAAATCTTGAGCAGGTTCCCATCTTTTTCACAGAACAACAGGAAGTACTGCCCTACACAATATGCATTCCTCACTAAATTAGCTTCGAACGTTGTGCACACGGAAACGGAGGAGCCGTAGGGGACTATGGAATAAGAGCTGGTTAAAGATTTCCAATTCTCGCAGACACAATAATATGAAGAATCCTCATCCATTATAACAGCAAAGGTTAAAAACGGAATAGACATCTGAAACGTGATCTAGTTATTATGGGAATACTTCCAGGAAATCATACCCATTTAGAGGTGAACGATCCATTTGCGTAAGTTACCACGAATCCTTCCGTGTCAAACGAATTCCACACCCATAAACTCTTGCCATCGCATTGAAATATAGTAAATGTACAATCTTTATGAGTCGACGGAATGTCCAACACGCGTTCATCGGCGTCAAACCTGAATCGATTGAACTGCTAATAAGTAGGGTCACACCTGTAAACGAACCTGTAAACGAAAAGCTTTCCACTTTCGTCCTCCCCTCTTTCCGAGCATAGACGGAGCAGCTCGGGGTATCCGTCCAGCGCGAATATTTTAAGTGTTTCCAATGAGTAAAAGACAGGAGTTTTAATGCACAGGCATTCGAACTCGATTGTATCTGATCCGCTCATCTGAAAATGATTCTATTCATCAGAAAGAGCATGAACACACGCAGAGCTGGATTGGAAACGCCGTGAACAAACAGAAGACCTGCAGGGAGAAATCGATGAAGGGAGACGAGTGATAAGACGCTGCACTACCTGCGTCACTGTCGTTGCCGTATTGCTTGAAGTGGACCACTGATATAAGAGGGGTTAGATTAAAAAATACCTATCCCTGAATTTTTCGTCTCATGAGCCTAGGGGGAGCGCCGCTCCTCTAGGCTCATGATATGCACCTGTAATTATGAGCCTAGGGGGAGCGGCGCCCCCCCCCCGCCTAGGCTCATGATATGCAAAATTCAGGGATATGTATTTTTAAGACGAGGTTTTTGTAAGATTCGAGCATGCCCGGACAAGCTTGTATTAACGAGGAGCAGGGACCGGGGCGCCGCGTTTTTTGTATGTTGGTGTGCCCCGCGGTGGTTCGAGAAAGACGTGGCCCTCAAGGGAACCGTCATTATCATTGCCAATCACGGAGACCGAATCGACATTCCTGCTGGTTCCATACTCGAGAACAAGATAGTCTCCGGTAACTTGCACATTCTCGACCACTGAAAACTCCCCGTTTTACACCTTCTCATATGTAAATTCGATTGAAGTATTATGCATACTGCATTACTAGATTTGATATTAGTGTACCATTCAGTATGTTCAATTTGAGAAGAAGAAAGGGTACATCCTCATGTAAAGTTCACTAGACAACTCTCAAGTATCTTGCGACTAGCGCTTGCTAATTTTATATTATATGGGTGCCTTGAAGCAGAAAGATAGTTTGGTTAAAATATTAACCTGAGATATGCAGTGCTATTTTGGGCAAACTGAAACACACCCATTTCGATGTGAACGATCCATTGTCGTAGGAAATTACGAGCCATTGGATTTCAAATATATTCTATAACCAAAGGATCTTCCCGTGACAATTAAATCTCATTAGATTATCATAAGGCCACCCAGTATCGAATACGCGTTGATCAGTCGAAAGCCTGATATGCGGTAATAGTGTACAACTGGGTACTCACCAGTCAATGAAGATCCTTCCTCCTCGGCCATCAGTTCTCATGATGGACAGGCGGAGCAGGCCAGGACATCGGTCCAGAAAGAATATTCCTACAGCTAGCATGGTAGATAGAAAAGGTGGTGAATGCGATGGAGTTTGAAAGCGACAGGTTCTGACTGTTTTGTCCGAAAAAACCATCTAATTTATCGACAACACAAACAAAGAGAAGTCGTCCACGACAAAATCAACAGGGGCGATGTGATACGACTTTGATAACCTCTCCAATTGATCACAATAAGAGTCAAACCGACAAAAATCAGATCATGCCATATTTACAATTAGTGCTTCGCAACAGTGACCTCGTATAAAACGATTGTTAACTTCATTGACTGTTATTCTGTTCTGTCCTTCAACAGGAACAGTTTCCAGATCATCATTAAAATATAATTTCTGAATCCGAGCACGTCAACAATTTTTTATTCAAACAATGCAATACAATTGCAATTTGCTTTTTAGAGCGAAAGGAAAATACAATCACACGACAACATCACATCCTGATCTTCGCAAGTTCTTGTTCCACTGAAGCCACTTTTGCCATCAAATCTCCCTCCTCCGTTTCAAGCGCTGCTTTCTTCTGAAACATGAGTACCATTTGTTTGTAATTCATTCGGTTACTTCGTCTATTTCGGAAGAACCCTTTTCTTCCCCGCCTGAAACTTCATAAACATCCAGCAATACATCGGATCCCTGAAATGAGAGCAACTCACAACAAGTCAACTAACTGAATTCTTCTCACCATTTGCTCTGTAGATGTCACTGTACTATGGTTAGGCTCGCTTTCCATAGAAGTTGGCTGAAAATTAGACATGACCAGGCATTTTTCACTACTCACATCCAGTTCCGTAGATATCGTGCGAGAACGGATATTTCGAATGTCGAGCATTATTCTGTTTGGAGGAAATAGTTAATATATAAACTTCCAAAAAGATCCCACAAACCCTAGCGGCGCATCCCCTTGGCGAGGTATCATTTGAGTAGGAGAAAATGTGTACTTCCATTGTAATGCAATCCACAATCGCTAAATTGAATGAACCTAGCACAATGAAATATCTATCGCCAACTGTTGTGGTTACTAAAACAAAGAAAGGCAAGGCAATATTAATGACTCCATCTTTGAGAAGGTACATCTTTAGAATGGTCTCATTATATTGGCCGTAAACTACAATAAAGAAATTTCCTGCATACGACAGATCAGTGACAAATTTTTGGGAGAATGTCAAAACGGGAACAGACGAACCCTTATCAACAAGGATATATGAACGTCCACTTTCACAGACAAAATAAGTTGATCCTCCGCTAGTTATGATTGCGCGGGTTCGAATTGGAAGCAGCTCAGGACATCCGTCGAGCATGAATATTCCTAATGCATCATGCGGATTGTTGTCTCCACTGCGCAGGAGACGACCTTGATTGATCCGGAATCGCTCATCTGCAATAAACACCTGAATGTTATGAATGTTTGTTGAGCAAAGGATTTGGATGAAAAGCTATTAGTCTCCAAAAGTTCTATGAGGAAAGCGAAGTGGCGAAAGATATGCATGGGCGCGATTTGGCTAGTCACCTATGTTTCGGTATCTTGTGCAACCTATCCCTCACCAATACAACGTATGACGAAATGTTTCGAATCTGTGATGATTGTACATGTTTGTACAAGGAGGACGAGGGGAGGCGAGGAAGAGAGAGACAACTTTAATATCAGAGACATGGGCAATCGATCAAGGGGACTAGAGAGGGGAAGGGAAGCGTCCCCTGAGCTCGCGTGGGGGACTGTCTCAACTGCCCGCGGTCAGGGGGTTTTGTACTGGCCAGCAATGAGTCAGTTGTCTCTGTATCTCTGCGTCTCCGGGATAGCTCTCGTCTCTTCTCTCTTTTCACTCTGTCCGGTGCCCTAAGCAGCTCGAAGCCAAGGCTGTTATACTGCACGACAGTCTCATACTTGCCTCCGAATCTTTATCAAAAAAAAAAATAGGAGGGGACGGGAGAAGAGAAGTAGGAGGAGCAAAGTACTGATGATTATCGTGCAGATCGATGATATCCATTCGCTGCCACACGCCGGAAATGTTTGCACTTACATAGTTATTAGAACTAGCAATGCGGATAGATGACGTGGAATCGTTGTTTGATCTGACCGTTCCTCCATGCCATGACATGAATCAGAGTTCTTGTATGCTAAAGGAAGAGCTTCAAACGTGTATAATAAAGTGGGCGGGAAAATTGTGGTAACAGCAATTTCCACTGCGTTGGGACAATGATGATAAGGGGCAATCGTAGGAATGTACTCGGTCAGAACTTTACCAATATTCCAAACATTTAAACATTTCTCGTTCCGTGCCACAGGATTTCTGCATAGCCCTCTTCCGATCCGAAATAGTATCTCCTTTCTTTGCGCTATTTTTCATACTTACATGGCAGTGTGAAATAATTTATCTTAAAATTATTACTTGTGCCGTACAAGTTGGCGGACTATGCAAATATAGGAATCAAGCAACACCTATAACAATATATAATAACATATCGGCACTAACCCATCCTGATCTTGGACAGTTCTACCTCAAGTGCTGCCATTTTGATCATCAATTCTGCTTTCTGCCGTTCAATCGCTGCTTCCTTCTGAAGCAGGTAAGGGTAATGTTAAAGGAGGGGCTCGGCGAACTTCCAACTCCCCAGTGTGACTATGTTCAGGTGATAGAGCTTGAAAACCGTATCGAATGGTATATGACACTAAGTATTTAGATGTTTCTGTGGTCAGATTGTGCGTTCAGAAGGCTTCATTGATGAACAGGGACGGCGCGAAATTCAAGTTTCGAACTTGCCACCATATTGGAAATATGCCAAATGCTCAAATCTCGCGCACTAGATATGGCTTGTATCACTGTTATCATATCAGTGGATCATTAATCAATTTGTTCTATTGGCAAACTATGTACCAAGTTTCGAGATCAAAAGTCCGCAAACCCCTCCTTTAAAGGAGGGGTATAACGACTTTTGAAGTTTGCAAACTATTGAGAGATTCGAAACGAGCAGGAAAAATGCTTTAAAACGGTGTCAAACTTTCTGCGAACAGGTGATTTGGCGAGGAGATAGAGATGAAAAACAATTGACCCTGATCTCAGGGATTCAAATGTTGTCATCGTGCCAAAACGAAAAAACCTAATATTTCCGACCTTCCGTGATTTTCACACACTGTTTTCATGCTTCGAACGTATAATAACGTAGAACGGAATCGATATTTTTGAGATTTGATTTAGGAAATATGCGTTATCAGCTTTTGTCACGATGCCAACATTTGAATCCCTGAGATCAGGGTCAATTGTTTTTCATCTCTATCTCCTCGCCAAATCGCAAGTTCGCAGAAAGTTTGACACCGTTTTAAAGCATTTTTGGTGCTCGTTTGGAATCTCTCAATAGTTTGCAAACTTCAAAAGTCGTTGTATACCCCTCCTTTAAAGGGATTGTCCGAATCAATGCCTTGCACATAGCGGGGGCTTCCAGTTTTGGTCAGGTAGCGATGCTTTTTCAAATTTAAATTGTCCGTTTGTTAACTCGTATTCACCTGCGCCAGTTCGAAAGCTCGCGTTTCCTCCCCTGTGAATTGAGCAGGCTCCTGCTCCGTAGAAGACTCGCCAGAAACATCAGAAATTACTGACAATGAATTGGAAAGCTAAATAGGTAAATTCACAAGATTTCAGTGTTCTGAAACAATCTCACCTCTTGTTCCGTAGATGTCGATTCTTCCTGCTGGTATTTTGAAGTGAACGAATTGCCGATAGAATAATTAGCCGGCTCTTGTTCATACGTCGGGTGCGTGGAGATATGAACTTTTTCCAAAGTCTAAAATAGTAGGCGTTCATCTGTCATGTTATTGCGGAACCTCCTTTTCTGAACAGAAGTTTTCGACGGTGATTGTTGCTTTGAATAAGTCGTTTTCCCAATTTAAGAGGTAAATTTCCAATGCATTCCCTTGTAAACGAGCAGTACTTCCTTTTGCTGAGGAAAAGTTAGTATGAAATACTACTCTCAGCTTAATACAGTCGACTAGCGCTACGTCGGATTCTCCTATTACTATTAAATATCGATCACCTACAGGATTGGTTGCATAAACAAAGAACGATAAGCTAAGATCACGATCAAAATGAACGATTCCTGTCTTCAGAACGTAAATGCTCAAAATTGTTCCATAATCATGGTAACTTACAACCGCAAAAAATTGCCCTACACTGGACACATCTGCCACCGATTGCTTTTCGAATTTCAGCACGAGGACCGAAGAGCATTTGGGAATAACAACATAGGAAGATTCACGGTCACATACAAAATAAGTTGAATCATTAATCATAACAACAAAGCGTGTATTTAGAGTCAGAGATACCTACAACGACCTGTTGTATTCGGAAACTTTCGAGCGCTAACCGTTTTTGACGTGAACGATCCATTAAAGTATGTTATCACGAGCATTTCGCAGTCAGGAATATTCCACATGAAAAGGCTCTTCCCGTTAGATTTCCAATGCAGATTTCCAAGATCGTCTTTTGGCCATGGAATCTCGTACAAGCGTTTCTCAGTGGTCCCTCTGCAATGTTCGCAAAAATGATTGATTCCGGTCACACTTATGCAAAATGATCCTTTCTTCCTCAAGGTTTGTACGCTCGTATAGTAGACTGATCAGCTCGGGAAATGTGTCCAGCATAAATATTCCAACAATTTTCTTTGGCATTCCGTTCGTACGTCCCAACCGTTCGAAATGGATTGTTTCGTATCGGCTCATCTGAAAAACGAAGTTCTTCGACATCGACCATTCTTGATGAAAACCATCATAAAACATGAGAACCCTCAAGGTGAAATATGTGAGAAATCATTTTTAGCCAATTTGGACTGATTCCGTAAATTAATGTAGATACACTTTCTATTTACAGCAGTAAATTAGGATTCTATTTCACGGTTACGGGATATTTCACGGTCGCGATTACGGTAGAAGTTTTATCGGGACTCGAAGTCGGTCAAGGTCCCAGGTCTTGAGGACCCTTCTATGCACATGTCGTCACACACAGACAAACACGCCAATTACGTTGTAGTAGATACATAATTAGATTGCTTGTCTGTCTGTCTGTCAGTGTGTCAACGTCTGTCTGTCTGTCTGTCAGTGATGCTAGAGCCTCGGGACCTTGACCAAACGACTTAATTTCTACCGTAACCACGACCGTAAAATATCCCGTGACCGTGAAATAGTGTCCTAATTTACGGCTGTAGATAAAAGTGTATCTTCACTATTTTACGGAATCGGTCAACACGACCTGGGACCTTGACTAAACGACTTTGAGAGCCAAAGCCACTTCTACCGCAACCCGCGAAAGGGGAATAGGGTTCCTCATCTATGTTTTCCGCAAAAAATGCTCAAATCGCCTCCAAACTTCACCGAAACACGTAAAAACATGTTTTGCCTACAGTGCTGGGCAGTAAGGTAGATCCTGCTAATCGCCAGCGCTAGAAAAAGCCGCGAGCGCAGCGAGCGGCGGC
>JACMIG010000319.1:13536-35864 GCA_014805385.1 Levipalatum texanum
ACCCAACCCATAAAAAAACTGTTTGGCCAACGGTGGTGTCCAGTATGGTCTACCCTGCAACTCGCCCGGGCTACAACCCCCCCCGCGCGCCGCTCGCGGCGGCCAGAGCTGGAAAAAACCCGAGAGCGCAGCGAGCGGCGGATCCCTGCTAGCCGCCAGCGCTCGAAAAAGCGGCGAGCGTAGCGAGCGGAGCTTCCTGCAGCGATAGCTAGAGAAAGGCGCGATGTGAGGAAGAAGTATAAAGGGGAGGAAAAGGGGATGGGTCCGTGGAGAGTGAGAGTAAGGTTTCATTTAGATACCGTGAGTTCTGAACTATGCCCCATCAGCTTTGCCAGCTGGGCGCAGCCACCGTAGGCGGCAGCGGACATCTGGTGTACAAGAATTCAGCAAGAATCTCTTACCTCCTGATCTGATGCGGTCGCGTTCGAACTGACGGTTCCAAGCTGTACGATTGCCTTTTTGACGATGGCAGTATTATAGGAGTCGACATCAACTGTTAAGGAGCATTGTTGTCCAATCCAAATACACCCCTGATGATGGCACATACCAAGGAATTGGAATTTGTCGACAGAATGAACGCTCCGGACAATTCCCCTAAGATCGCTCTCCACTACTCTCTCGTTGTCTGGCTGTTAGAGAAACAAGAGAACTGTGGAGAGAGATCGTAGGGCGATGAGTGCATTGTCCGGAACGTTCATTCCGCCGACAATACACTGGTGTGCCTCGATGGTCTGACTATCAACGCATGCAAATCCTAATGTTGATCTTGGTCACTTCGAAAAATTAATGTGCGATAGCATTTTTCAAGAAAAAGAAATTTGTATTATTGGCAGGAAAAATAATGGTAAAAGAATTATTGCATCTTGGAAGTTCTTTGCAGTATTCAAAAACGTTACTCGCTAAAAGATACGAGGCAGAGGAGTGAAAATTGAAGCTTGGGGGTAGGGTCAAAAATATATACCAATGTCGGAACACACACGACACTTACCTATATCTTGTCTTAAAACGTATAGCTCCATAGTGTTCCCTTGTTTACGAGCAGCACATCCCGTCGCCTGACCACCGAGATTATGCGAAATGGTGACTACTTCCATAGAAATACAATCAACAATCGCTATTTCAAACTTTCGTAGTACAATGAAAAAACTATCACCGACTGAAGTAGATACATCAGAAAAAAATGGCAAGATCAGATCACACTTGAACTTAATAACAGCAGCCTTGAGAACATAAATCTTGACAATCTCCACACCGTTTTGGCGACAGAACATCAATAGGAATTGCCCCACAGACGATATATGTTCTACGGAATTGACTGCGAATGTCAAAACGGAAGTAGAAGAGTTCTTGGGAATTAGGACATAAGAAGATTCACGATCGCACACAAACCATGTTAAATAATCGATCATTATTAAAAAGTCAGTGCGATCGGGAAGAGACACCTTCAACAGGGCACATTAATCGTAGGAACTTTTGCAATAAAACTAACCCATGCTGATGCGAACGATCCGTTTGCATATGAGATCACAAGTCCTCGGTTTTTAATGTTATTCAATATCCAAATGCTGTTCGCGTTACATTGAAAATCGTGTCCATACTCCTTTGGCCACAAAGTTTCGTACACACATTTCTTAGCAATTAGTCCTCTATATTGTTTATATTCAGAACAACCGTTATAGCGCACCTGAACAAAACGATCCTTCCATTCTCGAAGTGAATATAGAGCGGCTCAGAATATCCGTCCAGCATTAATATTCCGTCTGTTAGTGTAGATGAAAACCAAGGGGTTTCAACGGTTTCGAACTCGATTGGCTCTGATCGACTCATCTGGAAAGTGGGACGATTGAAATATCATGAAGGAAAAGCCAAGAATTCAACGCGAAGCCCCTCACGGAGAAAGCAATATGGATCTGTAGTGATAGTGATAAGTCGTCATCATTAGGCTTGAATGGATGGAATGCGATAAGAAGTGATCTTCGGTTTCTGCTCCATTCAGGCTCGCGCGAGCATGAGCTGGGCCCGGATGAGCTGTTATCGCCGTATGCAGAATTAGCTGTGTACAATATACATGCTTGTTTCTTCATGCACAAAGTATTTATCAGTTTGCTGAGGATGATAAAATCTCACACAGGCACAATGGAAATCGTGCGAGTCCACTAGATTTTCAGTGAAGCGAAACATGCAACACAAATCTAAACGCATTTCAGCGCGAACTTCTCCAGGGCATCATGTATCCAACTTTGAAATTTCTTCCTCCAATGCAGCCAGTTCTGCCATCATTGCAGCTTTCTTCTGAAGCAAATGTGGATACCAACTACTCCGTTATGCATCTCGTCGTTGTTACCTGTTCCAGATTGGATATACGCTTTTCCTCCTCTAACTCAGATTCTTGAACAACCTCCTGCTTTGTGGACGACTCTGCACAAACATCAGGAACAACCATGGATTCAGTCGGCTAAAATCAGACGCTTATTTTCATAGAATGGATTTCACCTTTCGTTCTCCATATGACGATTTTTCGTACTCAGCTTCAGAATTGAGCGAGCTTGGGATTACATAAGTAGATGGCACTTGATCGGACATAGAGTGAATGGAGAAGTCAACGGTTTCCAGGTATGCGGGCTGAAAATTGGATGAATATCTGTGCATTATTTGACCGTAACCTCCTGTTCAGTTGCAGTCATTAGTGAGCTGAAATGTTCAATGGTTGTCTTGTAACAGAAGGACAGCGTTGATAGAGCGTAAAGTTCCAACACATTTTCGCAAACGCGGCTTACGCATCGATTGATGGCACTACCATTCTCGATCGTGTGCGAGAGCGTGACTACTTCCTTTGCAATACAATCGACAACTTCTAATTTGGACGAGTCTAGTACAACGAAGTATCGATCAAAGAGTGGTGTTATCGATTTGAAAATATATGACAACAAAAATTCGTAATGGATGGTGATGGTTCCATCCTTAAGAGCATATATTTTGAGCTGGGTGGTATGACCATACGGATCGGCCGTTGCAATGAATTGCCCTACAGTCGAGAAATGTTCAAGTGGGGCACTATAGAATGTAAAGACCGGAACAGAAGTGCCCTTAAGAAGAAGGTCATAATCTTTTCCACATACAAAATATGTTGAATGATCAATCGCTAAAACACCGTGTGTATGGTTCGGAAGAGAATCCTGCATCAAGAATCACTGATTACCCGATAATCTGGAATAAATAATACCCATCCCGAAGTGAACGATCCATTCGCGTAAGTGATCATGAGTCGTTTGTTGTCTGCCAAATTCCATAAACAAATGCTCTTCCCGTCACATTGTAAATGGTTTACGTACTGCTGATGCCAGGAAATTTCGAACATTCGCTGTTTAGTCATTCCCCTGCATCGTCTATAGATTAATAAGTATAACATGGCGTTGGCAAGAATCGGCCAAATCTCAATTCATGCCAGGCGGTGATTAATATGGTGCCATGAGCATCAATAATAGTTCCCGTTCTGTATGAAGAAAATGAGATTAGGAATACTCTTGCCAGCACATGTTTCAAACTATAATGTGAACCATAATGGTCGGACCTAAACAGGATGATCCTTCCGCGCACGTCCGTAATATGATCCTTGATACGCTCGAAGTTTATGCGCAGCAGATCAGCATATTCGTCCAGAATACATATTCCAATGATATTCATTGGACCACTGTCGTTTTCGCCGCGCATGAGTTCGAACTCGATTGATCCGCTCATCTAAAAACCACTCCATTTATCATTATGTATCATCATAGAAGGAATGGGAACCGGACTCCGGCCCATAAATATGTTGGGGGAATTGTGGAATTCAGTTTAAAGTAATCAGTGAACGTGGTAAAGCGGCTTTGGATAAAACGTCATTCGCGGAGAAATCAATTGCGATGTCCACGGATAGCGCGTGGTGATAATACTTCGTCATGATGTTTACATGATGGGGCTGAGTTTAGAGGCAAACTTCGGCGTCAGTGTGAGCCGTGCTGATATCAATGGGGAGAGGTGCAGTGGAAAGACATCGGCATGGCAAAGGATGGAAGGCAGCGAAAGAAGAAAGCTTGCGCCTGCTCTCGGCATTATTCGTTCTTAGCAGACAAAGAAATTCTATTACTCTTTTCTGATTTGCGGAGAAAGCATTACTGAATCAATGATCATCGAGAAAAAGCAGAAACGTCGTGCGAACCAATGTTTTCCGATCCCAAGTTCTTCGCACATCATACAAGTGCTGCGCGACTTCCATCCACTAATGAGCATTCATGGCGTTTTATTGCAGCTACGACTACGTATGAGAAGAGAAATGCGACCCAAAAAGGTTTTCGGGGTTGTGCTACAGTTCATTGCACTTCTTTTAGCCCACTCAAGTGGTCAACACCGTTTTTCTCATAAAAATTGGCTATATCCACGAGTAACGGGGCGCTTCTCGATCCACTTGACAATGGCGGAAGGGCGAGGATCTTCTTGGCGTAGGTAGTCACCTGGAAAAACACTTTTCAGTTTGCGATAAATTGACATGAACACGCTAACTCTGTAGAGCAGGCATTAATTCAGTTTGCGAAAGACTGAATCAGTTGCCCATAACATTGTCAAGTTATGGGGTCACTTGTAATTATTGCAGTTTCCGAGAAATTGATCAGGTTACGGTATCTTTAAGTAATATTTCTGTTTTAGATAATTGATCAGATTACGATACCTTCACATCGTCGATTTACTAAGACCCGCACTCAAGTGGATCTGTAACGTGCACTGGGGATGAGCAATAATCATCCGAAAAACAAAAAATGGGTTTCCACACTCATTTTTGACACTTTGCGGTCCCTACCTATAGCTAGCCATTTGAATTCATCGTTCCCAAGCAACGGTTTCTACCAGGGTTGTTCATTTTCCGTTTTCCGTTTTCCGTTTTTTTCCGTTTTTCCGGAATATTTTGGAAAAAAGTTTTCCTTTTTATTTTCCGTTTTATTTTGGAAAACGGAAAACGGAAAATTTTAAGATTTTCCAAGGTTACGCAAGGTGAAACTCCAGGATAAAGTAGACTCCATTCTTTTTTCTCCCATGCTAACAGTATTTCAGATCTGATTTACCGATTTATCTGATTGGTTCCCATGAACATAATCCATGTTTTACGATTTTTTTGTCTTTCTTGATGTCAGCCCAAGTTAGTGAATCGCTGGATTCCCTATCGAACACTAGATATTACTTGCGCATAACCAAGGATTTAAAAAAAAAACTCGTCCAATACGTGGACGTCTCGTGGTAGGCCGGAACTAACATTGCTCTCATCATTTTACTTGATCAACAAATAACCACAATTGTCATGATGTTTGTGCAATAGTGCTCACTTTCTGCAAATTCAGAATTTTCGAATTTTTTGCTTGTTCTAAACAAAGAAATGGTCTCAGAGACAAATAAACGCTTCTCATCTCAAATCTAGTGTTCTTGCTAACACCAAAAGCACTCCAACGCACAACTTCTAGACAAAATAATAAAAGAAAGCCGATTTTGATAATTTTCCGTTTTTTTCCAAAATTTTCCTTTTTTTTCCGTTTTTTCGATTTTCCTTTTTTTCCGTTTTCCTTTTTTTCCGTTTTGGGTTTTCCGCACATCCCTGGTTTCAACCACACTTGTTGCATGCCCGTCACCCCCCTGCATCGTTTGAACGGAGATGATTAGAGAGTCCCACCTGCACACGACGAGCACCGAATGACTACTTCTGGACCTGGCCTTGACGCTTTACAACTAGATCCTGAAGACGTTCTAGCCAGTAGTATGTTTACAATATAATTGAGCTCTGCTTATTTATGTATATTGGATCGCATAATTTGCTCGACAGTAACCATGAATATCAGACTTGAGTAGTTAATCGTTTTATTAGTAAAGATATTACTGTGGAAGAAAACTGACGAAGTGATCATGTGCAGCGATTATATACTCACAGAAGGAAGACTATTTCATTGAAAACCAACACCTTGACCATGATAAATATATTGGGTTCAATATTAACTTAAAAGATTAACGAGTACGACAAGTAATTGAAGAGTTGAGTGTTCACAGAATGGGGATGATTTCACAACAGAGAAAGTTCTTTTTCAAGTGCTTCCATTTTGGCAGCAAATTCAGCTTTCTCCTGTGCTATCGCCGCTCTCCTCTGAAAAATTCGCACATATGAGATGTGTCCATTATTCATGTTTCCACCTGCTCGCGTTCGGAGGCCAGCCTTGCCTCCTCTCTGTAACGTGCACGCTCCTGTTCGGTGCAATACTCGCCAGACACATCAGGTGCAATTGTAGAGCCGCATTGCTGAATGAAAGATATTGATAGCTGGTCATCTGACTGAATGCTTCTCACCTCTTGCACTTCCGTGCAGTCTCACCAGAGACAGCAGAAACAGACAACAGTGAACCGAATGGCTGCAGTATCCCTTTCGTGGCAACATACCAGAAGCTTCTCACCACTTGATCTGTTGATTCCATTTCCTCAGCGTCTGAAGTGATCGATTCACCGCCGATGGAATCAGTTGCCTGTTCTTGCTCACAAGAGGACCGGATGGATAAATCGATGACGTCCAAAGTTGCTGGCTGAAATTTTTCTTTAAGGAATACTTTTATATGTAACCTTCTTCTCCGTCGCCGCCTTGAGTAAATTCACGTTCACAAGAGGGAGAGTTGCTTTGTAGAGGTTGGAAGACGTTGTCAAAACGAACATTTCCAAGTCTTTCTCCGTTGCACGGGCAGCGCAACCTTTCGGCCGAGTATCAATCGTGTGCAAGAAGGTTACTACTTCCATTGAAGTAGAGTCAATAATGGCGACTTCGGATACACCTAGCACAATGAAGTAACGACCGCTCGCTGCAGCGGTTGTATGAAGAAAGAACGGCACGGTAATATCACGATCAAAATTGACCGCTCCTGCCTTATATAGTATAAATCTTCAGAAGGGTCTTATTGCTATCGCTATTAAGCAATATTAAGAATTGTCCTACGTACGATACATCGGTTACCGAGCTTCGTGGAAATTTCAACAGGGGATCGGAAGAGCCACAATTGGGGACAACAACGTATGAAGCCACGCTCAGAGAGACACAATAAGTTGAACCACCGGTTTTCAAAACTGTGCGTGTGTTGTTCGGAACATTTTCCTGCAACAGGATCCACTTATTAATGAAACATTGATATAAATCCAACCACTCTTAGCTCGAACGTTCCATTGATGTAGGCCATCACAAATACATGGAATTCCCCAGCAGTCCATAACCAAAGGCCATCTCCTGTTGATTGCCATTCGAACGCATTTCGCTCTTTCCAATCAATAGGGCGAAAAGACAGGCGGTGTTCCCCCGTTTCCCTGAAGCGGCTGAACTGTGAAGTCTAAAGTTCGCACCTGCACACGACGAGCCTTCCAGCATCATCCTTCATACGCTCGAAGTAAAGACGGAGCAGCTCGGGATATCCGTCGATCATAAATATTCCTACGGGGTATATTTGATCAAGGTTGTTTTCGCTGCGCACGAGATCGAACTCGATTCGTCCGGTCATCTGAAATCGGTAAACGGATTAAATTTAGATAGATCATGCTTCAGGACAACAAATGAACTAGACACGAAAACGTTTACAGGGGGTAGAGGTATGGTGGGGGGAGCGGGCGCCGCAGTGCCGGCGTCTTAGCGATAAATCGTCGGCATTGCTGTTATATGAAGCAACTTGATAAGGGTTTTGCAAGTGTTTATGGTCCGGTCGTTTCTCGTCGGTGTCATAAGCTTCTCTCCGTCGTGAAAGTTGTTTGTGACGGAAGTTTATGGGTACAATATCTAGCTCGGGTGGATACACCTTGTATTCGGGTGATGCTCAGTGCAGAATGGGGGCTCGCGGAGGCACTCCGAGTCAGAAATGGAAAAAACCGCAGAAAGTTCTTCATTTTCTAATAGATGAGGTAAAGGTGAAGAAATGCAATTGTTATTGAGTTTTGAAATCTTGAGGAATCTTCGTCCCTCCTTGCATGATTCCCTATCACGATGGCAACGACAGGAGACGTCATGAAACTATCGTCACCTTTGTCAGCGTATCAAGATGGAGAACACTGGAGGCATCCGGCGCACGTTATCATATCGCAAACTTAAGATTATTCATCCCATGATTTTGATGTCATTGTGCGCTGCTGTCTCGAGAAATGTATAGTGATCACCTAACGCAAGCCGTATTATTGTGATCTTCACAAACCTTTCAGTGAAGTTTATTGTCGGCGGAATAAACGTTCCGGACTGTACGTTCATTACCCTGCAATCGCTCTCCACTGTTCCCTCGTTTATCTTACCGCCAGACAACGAGAGAACAGTGGAGAGAGGTCGCAGCGCGACGAGCGCATTGTCCGGAACGTTTATTCCGCCAACAATAACACTCTTTTGTGTATATGGCCGTTCGTTCCCCGACAAAGCTCGTTCTTGTGACTGGCTTTAGATAGTGAACCCTTATGCAAAAGCACCGGGCATTGGCACCTCGGCCGTCACCGGGACACGTTTAAGTCTAATCAATATAGCCGTGTGTAAGCCACGGATATAATACTCAGTGAGCGACGTGTTGTCAAGCAATCTTTCTATCATGCATGGTCAGCTAAAAATAGCAGTGGTATCGACAGAATCAATAACGTCCATGAGTTACGATAAATAACTAGGAAACAATGCAATATGCCGACGTTTTCACATCGTGATCCTGGAAAGTTCCGTCTCCACTGCAGAAAGTTCGGCCAACATCCCCTGAAGTAGGGGAGCATATCAACTACATTTTGAGATTTCATTATTTTACCTGTTCCAATTTGGGTACACGCCTTTCTTCCTCATCGTCAGAAAAGTGAGCAGGCTCTTGCTCTTTGCAAGATTCGCCATAGACCTCAGGAACGGCGAACGAATCGGCTACCTGAAACAAGTACTCTAAATTCGTATTATAACTCAACGTTTCAAACCTCTTGCTCCGCAAAATCCGATTCATTCTTCTCTGTTTCCGAATTAAGCCTGCTTCCGATTGAATAAGTTGCAACCTCTTGCTCATACGAACGAATGGAGAAATTAGTCGTTTCCAAGGATGAAAGCTGAAAATTTGAATTAACTATATCATGCTTAGTTAGTTACGTCCTGAGCGGGCTCCTGTTCTGTGCAAAACTCTCCATATGGTTCAGGTGTCAAGAACAATGAATCAGATGGCTGAAATGATTCCAATATCGTCTCACAGAAAGCTTCTCACCTCTTGCTCTGTAGACAACGAGTTTCTGCGCTGTGCTAGCACTCGATTAAAGGTAGAACAAATGGAGAAATCAAGGTTCTGAAATGACTGTCCTGCACAGTTTAAACACATAAACAGTTCCTTACCTCTTTTTCTCCTGATGTCCTTAAATAGCTCAGCCGTATAAGGGAGAGGCTGGCTTTGTAGATGTTAAGATCCGTTGTTAAAACGAAGACGTCGAAATATTTTTCACGAATCCGAGCAGTGCAATTCATAGGCTGAGAATTGATTGAGTGCGAAAAGATGGATATTTGAGTGTTCATACAATTGGCAATCACTACTTTCTGAGCGTCTACTGCAATGAAATATTGGTCAACGAGAACTGTGGTTACAACGGAAGAAATTGGTAGATCCACATCACGAAATGTTTTTAAGTCGTCACCTCCCAATTCCTCCAGCATATTGCAGATATTGAGAATGATCTTATCGTCTTTGCGATAGAGCATCGTAAAGAATTGCCTTACAAACCCCATACATAGTATGGAATCTTGTACTTGTTCGAACCTCATCAGAGGAGGGGAAGTGTCATTGGAAATAAGGACAAAGAAAGATTCACGTTGACAGACAAAATAGATTGTATTGTATCCGAAAACAATAACTAAGTGACAATAATCTGGAAGAGACACCTGCAAAAGGATTAATCAACGACAAATCCACAGCTAGTCTAACCCTCTGCGACGTGAATGATCCATTGGCGCACGTGATAACCATTCCGACAGCCGTGATGGTGTTCCAACAAGACATGTTTGCCCCGTTGCATTGCCAATCTGTTCCAGCGAACTCGGTCCACGGAAACTGGTAGACGCGTTGCGCACTCGTTTCTCTGCATCAGTTTAACTTTGAAATATCAAGGTCGCACCTGCACACAACGAGCGTCCCAGAATCGCCCTTAGTATACTCGAAGTACAGACGGAGCAGCTCCGGATATCCGTCAATCATAAATATTCCAAGGGGAAGCATTCCATTGGCCTCTTCTCTGCGATCGAAATCGGACTCGATAGATCCTGTCATATTCTGAAAAGGACGTGATAATTGGAGCCATGACCGGCTATGCTTGCCAAGCACAGCACTTAAAGTAGGACCCGCAGCAACTTTGATCTACGGGTAGACTGAAGTATTATAGACAGGGGTCTACCCGTTGATGAAATTTGCTGCGGGTACTTCTTTAAGAGATCGCCGCAGTGCAACGGGAAATAAGTAACCTCTCGTGATGTTGCTGTTGGAAGCGGACTGAAGTGTCCCAGGGGAAGGGCAGCCTCGTAGATGTAGCGAGTGTAGTCGGTAGAACTTGTTAACACGTAAAGTTGTAAGTATTTCCCGCGTACACAAGCAGTACATCCCAATAGCGGAGAAACGATGGTATGCGAAAAGGTTACAACTCCCATCAAAAGGCAATCGATAATCGATACTTCCGATTCACTTATTACAATGAAATATCGACCATCTACAGCCGTGGAATTTCTCTTATCACCAAGGGAGAATGACAAGTTGACTTCACGTTCGAATTCAATTGATCTAGCCTTGACAGCATACATTTTGAGAGAAAATGAGCTGCCTCTCAGACAAAACATCAACAAATATTGTCCAATAGATGATGCCTGTTCTACAGATTCAGAAGCTGATTCTATTGCCGTTGTCCACAGAGGAGCAGAGGAACCGAGAGGCACAATCATATACGATTTGAGATCGGAGCAGACAGAATAAGTTGAATCATCGCCCATTACAATTCCGGTTGTACCATATGGAATGGAAACCTAAAAAGGGCTACACATCTTCACAAATGTGGTAAATCAAACCAATTCCGAAGTGAACGATCCGTTGACATAAGAGATTACGAGCCCTTGAGTGTCCGTCATATTCCATAACCAAATGATTTTTCCTTCACATTGCAAATTATGAAGAGTTGGATATGGCCACCGTGTAGTATAGACACGTTGATCAGTCATATACCTGATTGGCGTTAGGTTTCGATTATTTTATTTTATATTTTTTATATTTTTTGTTCTCACCTGCCCACGAAGATCTTTCCACTTCCGTCATCCATTCTGTCGAATCCTATGCGGAGAAGATCGGGAAATCCATCCAGCATGCATATTCCGACTGTCTTCATGGAAGAGAAAAGGGGGGTATACAAACTCAGTCGTTGGAACACGATTGGTTCCGATTGTTCCATCTGAAAAAGCAATCAAGTTGCGGAAGAAATCGAACAAAACGGAGCACTCCATGGAGAAATCAATTGGGAAAGCGTAGTGATAAGACATTGACACATCGCTTGAATGGAGGGACAGTGAAAAGAGTCCATCATGCGCCTTTGCTGCACTTTTTCGATCTTACCGATAAGAAGATCCGGGAGAAAGGAGGAGGTACTATAAGACTGAAAAGGCTCCGCAAAATCGCTTGTTGTCTTAAACGCGAGTGGTGTGCCGTCAATACTGCGCCGCTCATTCTCTAATTGTAACCATGCTGGCCGCTATATTACACAAGACGAATTTCAAGGCACTGTCCAGCGCACATCTTTCAGCCTCCGTCAAGTGGTCAGCAGCATGAGCACGTTGGATACTTTATTTCGTGCCCAGCGCATTGGTATCAGTGCATTCAAGTAATTCCGAAATAGCAAGTAGTAGGAATGATAAAACATTTGACTAGGCTTCATCCACGAGTAACGGGGCGCATCTCGATCCACGCAGCAATGGACGGAATGGCGCGGATTTTCTTGGAATGGGCAGTCACCTGGAAAAAGGATAAGTTCAGCTGGAGATAAAAGGGCTTATCAGGTTACGGTGTTTACGCAATTTTTCATTTTTCGATAAATTGTAATATTTCAGTTTTCGAATATGATCTGATTACGATACCTCGGGATAGGCATCGAGGAATCCTGGCAGCTCGGCCTCAATCGCAGCGACATGATCGGCGATCATGAAGTCCACCCATGTTACTCCCTTGCCGACGAGGAAGCCGGATCCGGACTCCTACAACGAATGCATGGAATATGTTAGGTAAAAATCAATATTTTTCAGAGAAAAATAGAAGGGAAAATTGCCTTGAGCTGCTTGACAATGATGGGGAAGAACTTGTCACGGGCCGACGGTCCGAACTCCGCTTTCAAGGCCTCCTGCAATGTTTGATCATATTTTAGAATGTAAAATAGTAGTTTTGGTAAAAAAATATGAAAGTATTGAAAAAAACAGGTAAACAATAAATAATAAATGAACTCACGAGGTCTCCTTCCCAGATTTCCATTTGGACGTACCAGAAGTTGCGGAACTCGCCTAGATAGTCCTGGAATGGGGAATACCGTACTCACGCTTTCGTGGTGGGAGCGAGCATTACCTTGTACTGGTCGGCGATGGCATCCACCCACGCGGATTCCCACGCATCGGCGCCCGTGAGGCCTGAAGGGAATTCAATTTAGAAGCATATTGCGGGCCTTGAGATACTATATTGAGCAAAGTCGGATTTTGCCCAGATAGGTCAATTTATACCAGAAAAGACTTGTTCAGAAGTTATGTTAAATTTTTTAAATGCAACCAATGGAATTTTTCAGAACGGACTATTTTTTTCCAAAATTCCCCTTTGAACGACTAAAGCTACTCAGTGGGCGAAGAACTCGCCGTGCTGGCTGGCCAGGTGGCGGGCGATCGCGTACGACTGCGGAATCGGTTTACCATCCACCTCCAGCACGGGCATTTGGCCGAACGGAGTCGCTGCAGGGCAATCAAGTCAAGTTTACACTAAGGGACGAAGGGGGTCAAGTTTCCGTACGTAAAACAACTTGGGCCATTTGCAGACATTTCACACTACTTAGCTTCCGAATCGCTCGGTTCATGGTCGCCACATATTCTAGTTATCTAACATCATCGTAATTAGTCGTGACTTCTAGCCGAACATGATAAAAGTAATAGCTTACTGTCTTTGAGGTTTTCCCATTGCTTGTCGTCAACGCGTTCATCCGTGTATTCGACGCCGGCATACGCGAAGATCTGGCGAATCACCTGGAAGATCAGCCAATTCTTGACGGCTGGAAAATCGTTCAGGAGAACTTGCTCATCACTCTCTAGCCAAATGCGCTCTATCAGTCGAAACACTTTCGCCCCTCCTCGGACGAAAAAGGGATCGATTTAGAGCAATTCTAGAAATTTTCAAACCTCGCTCACAGCGCGAAAAGGGAAGTAGTATAGCTTGTAGGCGGGCATGCTGAAGAAGGCTGTGGTAAAAATGTTTAATTGAAATATTGCATTCAAATCAACATGCAAGGCTGGACGAATATTTCTAGATACGGAAGAAGGTGCTGTCGGAATAAGGTGCTTGGCCACTTTGGGAATACATGAAGAATCTCGCGATAAGAGACTGGAGAACATAGCAAAGCGGAATTTCGGTGGCACTGCGACAAGCTGAAAGAGAATTTGGACCGATCATAGTGGGATTGAAATATTGCTAAAGACGACAAGACACTGGATTCGCAAGCATTCGATTGGTGCGCTATTTAACTCCGCAAAGTTAATGAGGGAGGCAAATGCCTCCACCTGCTCTATTCTTTCTACCTGCTCTCACCCGCTTCTATTTCTGTCTTACTGGCTGCGTCTATGCGAACTGCGAGCTCTCTCGCCTATGATAACGAAACACGAGCTACAAACTCGCACTACAACGAGCTCGGGTAGGGTAGAACATAGCGACATGTTCCGAGCATAGACCGACTCAACTCTGGTGACAATGCACAGGAAAGGTAGAGAGGCTGCTTCTCTGTCCCTTGCTCTATCATTCATAGAGAAAGTGTTGCATGAGAGGGATAGAGGGGTAAAGGCAGAGATGAAGAGGAGAGTTCCTTGTAGCTCAGTTCAAGAGACCAATTGCCTTGGAGAGAAAGTGTGCCGATCAGTGCACCTGCAATGATTGCAAGGAACCACAAAGGTGCAATACTTTTTCCGATATTTCTTAACTTTTAAGTGATTCCGTCTGTTCAAGTGGTTGCCTGCGACAACTACTAGATTTTAGGTATTCATACATCCGCTCCACTAGTGTGGTAAGTTAGTTTATGTTTCTGACTTCATATACACCATGTATTTTACGATTCGGAATGTTGCTCCAATTCCTTCTTTTTGGGGCCCGATAATTTCATGCAGCAAATCTCGAAGGGTATGGAGAAGGAAATCGACATTATGCACAGGAAGCAAGCGAGGCGATGAAGTGCAAGCATGTATCTTTATTGAGAACAAGAATACGTCGGCATAGTATGTTTCGTTCAATCACAAGTTAGGTCTGCAGACTCTGCACTGTCGTAGCCGTCCTTTTCGTCATCGTAGAAGCCAACACTCCCTTCTTCGCTTGCTTCCACTTGTCGCTTGCAGCACTGCGGCGCACGGGCTGCAAAGAAATGCAATGGCCTTCTGGAAATAATCCTTATCCCCAGTCCTAGGTCGCTACATGCCTATGCTGATCATCGAAAGAACCCACGTAGTGGCAAAATATTGTCACCCCGTGGGTTCTTCACAATAGCACAGGCATTGCACATTTTTGGAAATCTATGCAACTTTTCCATTGCAATTACCTGAATGCGATCAGCATTTGCCACCACCTCAGTGTAAGAGCAGACGACGAAAAAGAAAAAGCAGAGGACGAAGAGGCGCATGTTCACTGCATGCAAGATGGAACGAAGGTTTTATACGGGGAAGGGGGAATTTTCTTGGGGCTCTGTAATTTCCTCAAATACAGCAGGAAAATTGTCAGCATTCTATAGCGCGCCAAAATTTCGAAGGCCAGCATTAGCATTTTCGCGCAAGGTGAAATTCGAACTACTCTCCGGGTCGTCAGCTGAAACTCATTAGAGATGGAGTGCCTTCAGAAAGCAGTCGACCACGCCGCCACCCTCGATTTGGAAGGAAATAACAATGCAGTGGTATGTTTCTTTCCCTTTATAAATAAATGTAAATTTATTTATTTATTTTTGAAATGGACTTTTTTCAGAGTTTGATGTTTCACGAAGACCTTTTATTCGTACTCCAAGAATGCGAACGTGCCATCTTCACAGTTTCTGTTTTCGATGAGGTCGGGATAGACAGAAAATCAAATACGAGAAAGGGATAAACATACAGTATCAGCGGCCGATTGCTAAATGAAAATGAACGTATTTATAACGTGTTTATTGCTGTGCGTATTTCTCATCAATTTCCTTTTTAGAACAGTCTTCAACTTCTCGGTCGCCAAAATTTCTGATCGAATTGGGTCCGTAGAGCATTTTGCCTGATTCCATTGGGAAAGAAGTCCTCTCCCACCCAGCGGATATAATAAATAACATTTCCAGCGCAATCGGAGTGGAAGCTAGTCGGAATACAAGATTATTGGGAGGCAGTTATTCGAGAGCCTTGAGGTTGATCACAATTCCATTCTATGCGAGTGAACATAAAGGTGAGCTGCAATTACAATAGCGTTTGAAAAACATTTCGACATTCCTTTGCCTTTGCATAGCACCAGCTGTATCTACCGCTTAACTGCGGCGTGTTCGCGGAAGCAAGCTGAAACTCTAAGTGAAAGTGCACACAAAAATAAGGCAGTTGCGAAAAACATGAGAAATATTTTTACAAATATGAACAGAATTGTGGCTCTTGTTAAAACGATGAAGTAGTATAAAAACTGCTTCATTTCAGTGTCCCTCGAGGACGAGAGGTTCGATCTGATCATAAATGGAGTAGAAATAAATCCGTGCTTACTCATTTGTGACTCCTATGGCTCTGCGAATACGCTTTATGTTAGCAAGAGATCCTCAGATATGCAGCATGCTGAATTTACGAACATATCTGGTATGTCGGACGAACATATTCAATTTCAAATCAGTTTGACAGATACTCAACTTCCATTGGATCCTTCGACTGATTTTCCAATTTCGGTCTTTTCGGTAAGCATGCGACTCAACGAAAGCCACTTTTATTACACCAATATTGTCAAGTGCCCAAGCAATTCTAACTTATCGATCGGGAGTCAAAATGGGTGATACCGATGGAAACGAGGAATATCCCGTCAACTCCAATGTCCATTTCTTCGGCGGTTTTGGCGAACAAATATGCTCCGTCTCCATAGTTGATTAGGCATTTAAAAATCAACACCAGAAACCGAAGATTCGAATTTAACCAGCACGAGTGCTCAGTTTACGATTCACGATCCCCGTGGATATCCTACCGGGTTCTATTGAAATGAACAATAGTGTGCAATGATGCTACATTTAGGGACTACATCGTTGGGATAGACCGCGATCATTATGCTCCCGATACGAAAAGAATCATTGCTCTGAACGTCAGAGACGGAAGGTTTGCATTGTAAAAGACCATCACTTCCCCTGTCAGGGATAGCTGTGAACTACTCATTACAGTACAGTATCCCGGCAAATCAATAACTCTGAAGGGTGCTTGGTCATGCCACGAGATGGAAAAGAACTGATGACAGTTCAGTATGATGATATGTCAAAGGTAAGCTAATTAACACTATCTTCGGAAAGATATTCAGGCAATTTCTCGTTTTCTCGACGTTCCCAGCCTCGCACTCCTTGCGGGTCGAACCGTTAACAGGATGACAAAATGATTATTCTCTAATTCGAAATGATTATTCTGAAATATAGGGCTTATAATATAGGGCAGCGATTTCCTGATGCGCAGAGCCGAATATATTGCATCACACTACATTGCATTTATAATATTATGACAGAAAAACGTCTAATTCATTGTCAATATTATTGTTAACAGTGATGTATCGCAATGTTTTTTTATCGCTATGGCTTTATACATTGTTCATCTTTGGTTTTTGTTAAAGTTTCTAAGCCTGCTCTCAGAGATCAACCGAAGCAAATAAATGCATGCTACGAATTTTTTACGGTACAGATAAAATAAAAAATTAAAACAAGCACGACTCGGTGTCAATTTTTATCGCCGGAATGGCGCAGATCTTCTTGGAATGGGCAATCCCTCATTGTGAAGGAGTTGAAAAAGTAAAT
This sequence comes from Levipalatum texanum, assembly GCA_014805385.1. Classification (NCBI taxonomy): domain Eukaryota; kingdom Metazoa; phylum Nematoda; class Chromadorea; order Rhabditida; family Diplogasteridae; genus Levipalatum; species Levipalatum texanum. Next base: position 30,799 of record JACMIG010000319.1, read on the forward strand.
GAAATCGAATAGCGTTTCTGCCCGTGCATTTTGACAAAAATAGTCATGACGAGCCTTTTTAACGGGACAGAAAAAACTATAAAGGGAGGTCACTATTTAACCATAAAATGGCCCTAATGATCTCCCGAAGCGTGGATGATAGCTACCGCGTCGCCTTCATCTGCTCTCTTTATTCCTCCCGCTTCGAGTTCTGTCTTGCAGGCTGCGTCTATGCAAACTCCAGGCTCCCTCGCTCACGATAACCAAACACGGGCTACAGACACGCACTACAACGAACTCGGAGGGGGAAGAACACAGCGGCATGTTCTGAGAGTAGACTCTCTCACCATTGCGAGCAGTCTAAGGAGAAGAAAATCGACATTATGCAAAAGAAATGCGTATATTTATTGAGAATAAAACATAGCATAGTTCATAAGGATCGTTGAAAAGTTAAGTCCGGACAGTCGTAGCCGTCTTTTTCGTCGTCGTAGAAGCCAACACTCCCTTCATCGCTCCCTTCCCTTTGTCACTTGCAGCACTGCGGCGCACGGGCTGAAAAGGTATGTATTAGCCTTTTGGGAATAATCCCTTATCCCCAATCCTAGGTCGCTACATGCCTATGCTGATCATCGATTTCAAAAGAAAAGATGAATTTGAAACGTCAATAGCACAGACATTACTTGCACATTTTTGGAAACCAAAGCAACTTTTTCGATTGAAATTACCTGGATGCGAGCAGAATTTGCCACCACCTTAGTGGAAGAGCAGACGACGAGAAGGAGAAAGAAGAGGATGAAGAGGCGCATTATCACTGCATTCAATCCGAAAGCGATTCTGTTTATACGGGAAAGGGGGATATTTTTTCATCATTTTCGAGAATTATCCGTAATACTTTGGTCGGAAATTTATTTAGCGCACCTTTGGAATGAGGCACCGTTAGCACGTTGCCGTTTAGAAAAGATTTTTTTCCAATTCAGGCTATGAAAGCGAGTAAACACTTCCGCTTCCTATATCTCAATACTAGTCTGGAATCTACGGATAACTTATTGTGTTCCTCGGTTGGAAGCCAGGTAGCTTGAAATAATTCTACCCTCAGAATCCTTTTCTCTGCGAAGATGCAGAGAACTATCTGTCATTGGACAAAAGCCAGAGCCGCAAAACAGGAAAGGTATTTGGGGGATTTTTCGCGCAAATAGCGCGCCAATATTTCGAATTTTTAGATCTAGGGGCACATTAATAGAATTTTCCGAATCTTTGCCAGCTGAAACTCATTGGAGATGGAGGCCCTTCGAAATGCAGCCGACAATACTGCGACTCTCAATTTAGTAGACAAGAGTACTGAAGTGGTATGTTTCGCCCGTTGTTTTTTTTTTATTTTTTTATAATAAAACGAAATTGCCGTCGATCTATTTACATTGGAAGTTTTGCAGATAATGATGTTTCACGAAGAGCTTTTATTCGTTCTTCAAAGCCGCGAAGACGAGGGTGTCTTTTCGGTCACTGTTTTCGATAAGGTCAGCATTTACAAAAAATAGACACTGGCTGGTAGTAAATATCAGTTGTCAATTTCTGAATAAATTGACAAAGTTTATCGGTTGTGCGGAATTGTAGCGTCGGTACCCAAAAATTCGCGTTGTGGACTCACATAATAATTGATTGCTTTCAATGACACCGAAATATATAATATCTTGTGTATGTTGTTTAGAACCGCCTTCAACTTCTTGGTCATCGCAGATTTGCAACGAAAAGCCCTAACGATACGGCAATTAGCCTTCTTCCCTTGAAAAAAAGGTACTGCTCCACCCGACCGGAATTTTTAAAAAATTAGTAGAATCAGTATTCCGGTCTGTAAATAGGCTGGGGTCTCTGCGGCTACGAACCACAGAAATGGTTCATTTCATACAAGTCTGCCAGTTTCAGATTTTCTGTCAATCAGAAACCGAGTAATGCGAAATGTATTGTTTTTGTGATGGCTACATGTATCCAATTTCAAGACCGAAATATTGATCCTTCAACTCTTCCTTCAACAACAATTTCAGCGCTATTGGAGTGCAAACTGTTCGCGAGAATTTTTCTGGTTTCCGTCGTTCTTGCGACGTTGGATTAATCACAATTACATTCCATTGGAGTGTAAAGAATGGTGGGAAGTGATATCACAATAGTCATTAAACGAGATGCGCATAGCAACGATGAGCAAACATTGTCGTTGCAAATGAAACATAAAATATTGCTCAATTTCAGTGACACTCCAGGACCAACGATTCGATCTGATGATGGTAGGAGGATATAGATCAACCATAACCAATTTCATCTGTGACTCCTTCAATTCCACGAATTCCCTTTACGCGTATACACCAATGAGAAATGTAACCACTTATCAATTCATCAACATTACTGGTACGTCGCATGTATTCCATTTTAAAGCTGGGTTAACAGATGAGACGCCGTTACCATTGGATCTTACTTCTGAATTCCCCGTTACTATCGACTTGGTGAGTCAGACTGCTAGATATCACTCGACAAGCATTTGTATTTTATTAACACGGATTGATATTTGCATTTCCCAGTAGATCCCTGCAAAAATTGTCAACACGATCAGTTACAGTATTCGAATTTCACTCCCATAATTCACAATTCGATTATCTATTCTTGGGAAAAACCTGGCATTCGCATTATTCATAGGGTGAGCGAGGAGCACTCTTTACTATTATACATACTAGGGTGGCGCTGTCTCCCGAAAAAGTTTTGATCCAAACGAGACAGTTTTGATGAAAAGTCTTTGTTTTGATCAAATTAGGCAGTTTGATCCAATTTGTTTCGATTTCGTCTCGTTTTGATCAAAACTTCCTTTGTAGACAGCGCCACTCTAATGCATACTCACTGCGCTGTCTCTCGTTTCTCACAAAATTCAGCTTCGCTTTCACTGCGCCCGAACTGGAAATCTTCTGCGTGAAACGGAAATTTCTAAATCAGACATCTACACACCGCACCACCGAGGATATGCTGCTGGGTATAATGAAGGTGACCAAAAGTATACAGTGGTTTAAATTTAGGGACTACTTTTTTGGAATTGATCTCAGCGGCAGGAAAAGACTCTTTGCTGTCGATATCAGGGATGGAAGGTTTGGCTTTGCCCGCGGCTCAATTACTTTATATATTGCAGAACAGTTTCCCGGCAAATTAATCCATCCGCTACATTATCCAACGTGCACTTGGCCATGTCACGCGATGGAAAAGAATTGATGACTGTTCAGTATCCGGATGTTACAAAGGCATTTTTAGTCGGAAAGATGAAACAGTCGATATTCTTTTCAGGTAACTTCCCATTTTCTCGATTTTCCAAAGCTGGCACTCATCGCGGGTCGAGCCATCAATAGGCTAACTTATTCGGAATGACTTATCTCCTAAATACAGGGCTGCAAATTGCGTACTGCCGTGCACCGATTTTGTGTGCCCTCTCAAGCGCTGTACATAAGATAATTGATGCCAGTAACTTTATTAGGTAAAGAGAAACGACAATATAAAATGATTCTGTGTACGACTCCGGGCCAATTGCAAGTTACGGATGGATGAAGACGGAAGATTCGTAGGCACTTGGAGCACTCTTCCATGTCATCGTCAACGCTGTTGTAAACGAATTGAGCCGAATTGCAAGAAATGATCGGGCAAACTCGAAACTCATTCGAGGAAATGCCATTCATATGTGTTGAATACTCTAGAGATCTCCATCTGCTTCAGCTCTCTTGCAAAATTCTAGATTGGTCTTTTGCACAATCGATCATTGCCCTGTTCTCGAATACGCGTTCATAACGACCGATTTCAACGGTCGTAAACACCGTATATAAACGAGCGGATTCCTTCCCTTTCATCACCTTCCGATGACAATCTCAATTCTCGTTGCTCTTCTTCCTCTACTATGGTTGTTGCATGGAGCTGCCGCCGTCCCGCACCGTGAGGACCTCCAGAATGAACCGACGAAGGCGCCAAATTAAGCGAGCTGCGCCGATCCAGATACTCTACCGGATCACATGCACTACAACGACGGGAACTACACCTGCGATGAAGGATACGACGTACAAGTTCATTTCACTGGCCGTAAGTATTGTGGTCATGCACAAGCTGGTCCTTTTCGCGTTCCGAATACACCTATACGGTATAGGTGTATATTGTGCCGCGCCTGAGAACTTGTAAAAGACTTGTGCTGTTTAGCAAACATCTCTCTTTGTATCTTCGAGGAGAAAAGGAATCTGAGGCTGAAATTTGGCATGCTACTTGACCATGGATTCCAACCGAAGTTTGGAAGAAATTAGCCACTGATTCCTTATTGACGCTGAGATACGAGAGGCTGAAATTTCGACTCGCGGAACGCGATTTACAAGTTCTCTGGCGCTGCACAATAGCAGGGTTGTTCATTTTCCGTTTTCCGTTTTTTTTTCGTTTTTCCGGAATATTTTGGAAAAAAGTTTTCCTTTTTGTTTTCCTTTTTATTTTGGAAAACGGAAAAGGGAAAATACTAAACTTTTCCAAGATTATGCAGGGTGAAACTTAAGGAAAAATGGAAAAATTACACTCCATTCTTATTTCTCCCCTGCTAACAGTATTTCTGATCTAATTTAGATTTATCTGTTTGGTTCCAATGAACATAATCCATGTTTCCGATCTTTCTTGTCTTTTTTTATGTCAGCCCAAGAACGAAACGCTGGATTCCTTATCGAACACTGTCACTTGCGCATAACCATACATGTTCGACGTCAAGTCCAGACTTGGACCCGCCCGCAATTTCGAATTTTTCAATTTGGTACCCACACGCACGCAACACCAAGCGCAAATAATTGTGTATTTGATAGACAAAATAACGACAGTACGATCGCTTCTTTATCGTCCAACTTCTGAAATTGATATGAGTCCGTCCGCGTAAGGATCGATCAGTGGTGCGAACAGTGAACCTTTTCTTATCCGCTGGGGCTCATTTTCTGGTCAGAAGTACTCCAAGGGCAGTCAAGTTGAAAAAGCCATAGAACAGGTTTTTTCGACCACGGGTGTCGTAGCTGTGCTTGCTCGAAGACACCGTACTTTTCGCTAAAAAA
>JACMIG010000320.1:3107-35859 GCA_014805385.1 Levipalatum texanum
GGGGGGAGCAGAGGAGAGCATCATTCTAGCGTGTTTGATAGGCCCTGTTAGAAAAGGCCCCTCTATTTCCATCCATCTTTGTTCGCTCCGAAAGGGGCCTGGAGCCAAGATATATGGAGAAGGAGTGCTAAAAGGTGCCCTCCTCATGACTCAGCATTTGGCTCTAATATTTCAGAGGATGACATATTACTCAGCTCAGGTACCTGGGACCTCGAAATAGCCCGAGGACTTTTGGTCTCGAAGTTGTGTCCGACTTGGAGCGGGGCTCGTTTTGCAAGGGAAAATATATATTTCATATACGTGCAGGTCTAGAAAGAGCCCAGATTCAATTTCAAAAGGTGCGTCAAAAATGTTGCGTTCGGCGCTGAGGCCTGTCAGCTTTTTCTCGAGACGTCCAAGATGAGCTTTGTGTAACGAGGGACCGAGGGGTCTCGAAAGTTGCCAAGCCCTGGAATATCCTCCTCTCTCTGTCTACGCCCTCCTCTTTTCCCATTATCTCTAGCCCTGCGAAATATCAAAGAGATCGAAGAGATGACAGACGGTCACAGAAAAATCTGTCACCACGTCATCCGTCTATACTCCTCCTCTGGCCCGTGGCTAAAATTTGAAGGACCGTCCCAACTAATGCTATTTGAATTCCCGCGACTTAAATTGGCTCACGCCACGAAAATACCCCTGGTATACGGTAGGTGATCCTATTTCTTCGACGATGGAATGGCCTATGAGGTGCCCCCCAAGCTAGGGACCAAAGGACTGGCAATGCCTAGTAGGAGCCTTTCTTCTGGGCCCTGGCCGAATCTCAGGTTACTCGGCCAGGAATAAAGGCCTCTCCTCGAAGAAATGTTGCGATTTTCTTTCAGGCCTCAGGGCAAAGAGTAGAGGGGGTATAGGAGATTCTCTGTCTTGGTTTCCGGTTGTAGGTACACGGGGGAATAAGATCGAATGTCCGGGGGAGGAGAGGGAGGCTGATGATGATGATGAGGAGGAGGAGGAGGGGGGGGAGGGAGAAGAGGAGAGGCCTCTCCTTGTCTCCAGAGGTCTCAGGGATTTGCAAGGGCCGCGCCTGGGAACAAGCATCTGAAAATCGGCCGCTCCTCTGAGTTCAGGGGTCAGGGAGGGGAAAAGGCCAGGAAACCTGGACGCTTCCTGGACCTCCTATATTCGGGGGAGTTTGCATGCCACATCGCATCATTCTCATAGTGTTGTTTACTGAAGCAAGGCAAAACTCACAAATAGATACCTATCGTATTTTGAAATTCCCGCGCTTTTCTGGCCTCTCAAAATGATCTTAGGATGTGGCCGAGTGGGTGGCGGGGCGGAAGCGAGGAGAACTTGTCCACTTATCCATTGAGGACTCTAATTCACTTGGCACTTTTGAGGGCGTCGGCAAAGAATAAACGAGGCATTTCCTGGCCTCGCTCGTTAGACATGTGGATGTAGACATTTTTTCGCGCTGTTCATCCCCTCCTCCTGAATGAACACAGGCCACATTTAATTAAGCCTGAAGGCTGCCTTCGATGGATGGGGCCGAGAAATTAAAGTCCGAAAATATATTATTTTCACGTCACGGGGACGGCGTGTGAGGTCCCCAAAGATGTCACCTATTTCTGAGAAAATTGGATTTGCGACCTCGCAGATTGAAGGACTAAAGGACGGAACACTTTCGGGAAGTTTCAAAGATCGAATCAGTTGAAAGGAGTAGGTGGAAGATTCCGGTGCGATAGCTGCGGGGATTGTGACTAAAGAGGTGTATGTAAAGTGACATAGTTTGGTCTGTGTCTGGAGGAACCTGGCCCTCCCAGGCCCACCATCAGTAGTCTTGGTCCTATTATAGACGATTAGGCTTGACAGGTGCACACCATTACCTTTTATCTTCCCCTGGTGTGGATATCGACAATGACTGTAAACTGTTGCGTTTAAAATGTTTCTACTACTCCTTCTTGAAACGTTCCTGGGTGGAGGGAGGACTCCTTCTGAATGAATTCTCCTGCGGGTGCTCAGATTACTTCGATAGTTGCGATATGTAGTGTTTGCTATCCGCGGGATTCAGTTCCCGGAAAAGTCTGGAAGTATTCTAGAGTCTTCTACAAACCACGGGTATCCCATGCCTTTTCCTGGACTGGAAAAAGGAACTGGAGAAGGGGTTAATTTTAAAGTAGGAGTGTCATTTTATGTTATGCATTTTCGACCCCAATGGCCCTATAGATATATTTAACGGTCCGGGGACTCTTTTTTAAAGAATTCCCATATGAAGTGTTGCGAATACGCGTGAGCGCTCTAAATTGAGTTTTTCCTTTCCGCTATAAAGGGCGCCAAACAATTTGAATGCGAAAGAGGCCAAAGAGTTTCTGGGGGAATTTACCCTGAGGGCGTAGTATATTGGAGAAAGTGGGCTAGAATAGTTTCTCGGTTTGGTCTGAGAAGGTTTCATTATGGATGAGTAGGAAGACTGAGCTACTTTTTACTTAGGGAAGAGTGGGCTGCATGCTGTCATCGTACGGAGTAAGAGTATGAGGAGGAGGCCCAGGTCTGTTGCTCTTTCTTGGAAGCTCCGTCTAGTCCTCACAAACAAGAACCAATCTGACGCGATGAGCCGAGGATGCTCGAAACTTCCGGTGACCTGAATTTAAAGCAGTCAAAGGCCCCTGCCAAACCGTGTTCGAAACCATGCTCATAGGCTTAGAGCCACTTGTCATAAAATCCTGTTTGAAACGTTCCTAACAAATCTTTTTTTAATATGTAAGTTCTAAGTCAGTTCTGCTAAATATATTCCCACCAGATCTTCGAACTCGTGCCAAGACTGTCTCTTTTGTGTGAGACAACAACGAAGCACATTGGCTGTAATGCAATTGGCCTCGAGAAGAAGACGATTCTATCTTTTGCGCCTTGGAAAATCCGAAGAACACAAGGGAACAAGGAATTGCGTAGCCAAAACAAAGCCGAAGAGACTGTTCCTTGTCTCTGGTTCTGAACGTAATTTATGGAATAACCACCAGAGACCACAAGTCGTGATAAATTGTGTTTTCGTGTGACCCTTGTTATGGAAGGAAAGAAAGGACTTCGTGAAGTTGTGGAGTAGAAGGGCGGCAAAGCGTCGGCAATGAGGTTGTGTAATTCCTTCTCCTCCCCCTTCTTCAGAAAGTATTCCGCCCTTTATTGATAGCCTTTCATTAGGAACTCCAGAACTCTGTGATGATTTAATCCTCAAAATCCCCGTTCGCCTTGTTGAAATACCCGAAAGGGCACATCAAGTGGGCTTTGCCGTCAGGGAAGGGGCATTTTCTACTTGACTGGCCTTGCGGGTGGTCTGACGAACGAAGGCAGAAGGGCAGTCCGAGTTCGAAATGTTTTAAATCTCCGGGGACCTCAACTTCTCTCAGTTCATATATATCTCCTGTCAGTCAATGCTGTGTTCGGGGCGAAAAAAAAGCATGGGACCTGTCAGAATTTCACATGTGGAAAAATATAGGGATGTTTGGAAAGGCTAGGTCTTGTCAAGGGTCTTGGATGGAAAGACTGAGGGTGTTAGTCACTTCGGAACTCCAAGAACTCTCCCCACGCACGGTCAGGGGAGAGGAAGAGGCTATGGACAGAGCGTTCCCACAGGGGATTTAGCGCCACTCACTTGTTCAACTGACGCAAAAGCATCATCATTCAACCAGGGGAGGATTCGAACTCATGAACATCGGACCAGGACTGAGGACCTCTACCACCTGAGCCATGCCTCCGGATCCCGTGGACGAGTTAGAGGCCTTGACTAGGACCAGAGACCAACCAGAGAACTTCCGTGTTCACGATTGCTGTGGCACTGAATAAGAACGATTGCCACCAACAAGCAAATCGAGCAACCAAATTGACTGATGTCGTTTACGGTTTACCGTACCACACTGCCTTTGAACACCATAGACCATCTAACGCCTCAGTCCCAGCATCAAAGGGTTCCTAGATTGTCAGCATAACAACTGGAAAGGGGTGAGATAAACGCAGTAACAAGTGGAGACTACTGTGGATCTGAAGGACTTGGCGAAACGGCGTACCCTTCGTATTGCCATTGACATCGACAGTACTCTGCTTACAATTAGCATCGATCACATCCGACGAAGAAACTATAGTGGAGTCATTCCGTCTCGAGCGCTATCATTGGACATCGAATACTTATTTGCGAGACAAACCAAGGGCCACCCTGTGAGTGTCTCCTGATTGCTTAGTGGTCAGATGTTTATGGGCCACGTAGAAGTAGATAAGGAAAGCATCATGAAAAGGAAACGGAGAATATACCGTTTTTATATACAGCATATCACCTTGGATAGCCACATCAAAGAATTAAATTGCTTTCTTTGCAGAACAGCCATCAAGTCTCTTCGCCACCTCAAACTCAACCCTCAACTTGCCTCGAACTTCTACGAAATCGTCTCGACGTGCTGTGCTGCCGCCAAGGAGTGCTGCGATAACGACATGTCGACTGCGAAAAGTACCAATGCCGGTGAGCAAAAGTCAATGCGTCCGGGGGGAATCGAACCCCCGTCGAATGCTTGGAAGGCATCCATGCTAACCATTACACCACGGACGCGGATGGTTGGAGAGTGCAAGAACTGATTGATTACGGCGCGGTGGTATGAGGATGAGGGGGTGCATTGCATTGCATTGTCTATGCCAATTCTCGGGAACAATGGGAGACTTTAATTTAGGTTCCTCATTTCTGTCTCGTCGGCGTAATGAGAAATGACCCTGTTTTGCCGACGACTTGACGAGAGAGAATGGGGCATGAACGAAAAAGAAAATACCTTTTGAAAACAAGCTTACACTTCGAGACACTATGGTACCGCCTTCTAATTCCCCTTTCCAAGAAGGGATTTTGTTAATTGAAAAAATAGCATTTCCCTGCTCCGTATTTAGACTACCGTATACCGTAATCCTGTTGTTGTTGTAGCTGTGTCATTCTCTAACACCCACCACGCCATTGCAATCAAAGGCTAAAAAAAGGGAGATGAGGGGGACCCCCAGCCTCGATCTTTACGCCCATTAAACTTTCCCTTTTGTTTGAGCGTCCGGGTCCAAAATAATTGTCTTAGACGTCTGTGCTCTCTTAACTAAGCCTCTTCTCACTCATCATGACATTGTTTCGTAGTCCTTACTCATGGCCAGAAAAGGCAGGCTCATGACCTTCTCGGATAGGGGCTTAAAAATGGCCCTCCGAGCCGCCCTCACAAACTCCTTCAACAAGAGTCTAGGCACCAACCGGGAAATGCATGCAAAAGACACTGCTTTGCAGGGACCCTCCTTTGAAGGATCCTAAAAAGACCTCAAAGTTTTGTCTCAAAAAAGAGGAGAAATTGGAAATAATTAGCAAAAAGCCTTCAAATGTATGTCCCAATTTCTTCAAATTTAGAGAAAAAATAAAAAAGAATTAAAAGACCAATGTTCTGGTATTTTTGTTGACCCACGCAACCTTGCATTCCTCACATTCAACCCTATTTACACCAGACAATAGCAGGAAATTAGAGGGCCTCAATTTCCCTCTCGAAGAATCGTTGTCCTTCTGCAGGTCCAAGTTGCGAATGCATCGAAATGGACCCTCCTAAAGAAGACCGGGCCATTCCGCAACATTCAAGGGAATTGGCCCTACTTTCATTTCTTCTTGTCTGACCCTCTGGAATCTTCTCACTTCGAGTAGTCTCTCGCTGCTAGAAACTCGAGGTTCCGTGTTGCTAAAATTCATGGAGAAAAATGATTGGGTTTAGCACGGAGAGTCCACGCGGCGCAACTTTTATTATAGAGAGGAATTGGGAGGGAGGAATAAAGGGGAGGGGAGTGGGGGAGGAAGGTTCAACCTCTAACAATAACGCCTATTCAAAGAGGATTTGCAGGTGCAATTATGGGGCACATTTTTGATCGCTCTCCAAAGTTGGAGAAGAGAGATTCGATGGGGCTTCAATAAAGTGAGGGACCTCCCTCGCCCTCTCCCTCTACCTCCCATCCGAACATAATATTATCCCGTCGAATCTGATCCTATGACCACACACAATGAACCAAAATTGAACCAGATCGTATATACGGGGATCGCAAACTGAAATAATTAAACTGATTTTATTCAGCCTGCCCCGCAACGTGGGACGGATGGCAGTGCTTCAGCGAAGCGACACCCTCGGAAACGCCGATTACTGTGTTTACCAGGGCGCGAACAATCGATAATTTGAAATTCCAGGCCCAATGCCCCCCGTACATCTACGCGGACGAGCTGCGGTACATCGAGGAGCCGCGTGAGTTCCGCTTTAGACTTACTGCGTTTAGCGAGAGGGCGGAATTCATGGATGAAACGGAAGGGAATTTTGCAGTGGTAATGAAGACATGCACCGCGAGCGGCTGGGAGAAAAGGCCCGAGGCCGAGGGCAACGAATGGACCGATTATACGGAATGCAGTTCGGAGGTTGGTTATTGTCGAGCACCTCGATCTATCGCCGGGGCTCGGAAAGGTAGATCAAGAGCGAATGTAAATAAATAGTATGCCATTTGCGTTGGGTGCCCGACAATGAAAGACTGAGCTTTCCAGAAGAAATCCAATGCTAAATTCATCGCTGGGGTCGTCTCGTTCAGCATCTCGGTACTGGCGATAATCCCGGCACTCTTCATCATTTCTACCTTTCGGTATGTATAAACGGACGAACACGAAATTCTTGGAATCGTGCCAGTCTAAATTGGCAAGCTGCCAAGAAATTCAAGCTAGCTCTAAATTTGTTCTCAAAAATTCCTTTGAAGAACTCTCAAGACGCAGCCTGTCTTCATCATCCACAAGCACTTGCTGCTATCTTTCCTGCTGTCAGGTTTGTTGATATTGTCGAATGAACACAGAATTGTCCAGCACCAAATTTTTTACAACATCCGAAATTACGGATGACGGACTGAGAAGCAAGCTCTTGATCTACCGCTTCTTGTTATGTTTCATGATGAATGCTTGCCAGAATCGGTAGATCAATGCCGTGCACAGTCCTTCATCCGCATTTCCGGGCGCTAGAATTTGCCTGTTATTTGGTGCTCGACAATAGCTCCGGTGCTACTGCGTTTATCTCGACTATTTCCGAGAAAAAATACAAAATATATTTAGGAATTTGTTATCTCTTCACATCCTTCTTCTTCCTCATCCCTGGAGCTCCCGGAGACATGTTCCTATTCAGGAATCATGTCAGTTTCTCGCTCGTTGTTGTTTTCGAATTTCAAAATATCGTGGAATTAAAAATCGATTAATTCCAGATCGTCTGCCGTGTCGTTTTCATGATCCAGCTGCGCTTCCTGCGCCTCTCCACCTTCTCCTGGATGCTGGCGGAAGGTATTTGTTGCTCCGGAGTTGTGGTGTTTAGCGGGCGCTCATACTGTAGAGCAGGAACCAAAAATAGTGCTTCTGCACTTGGAAATTACTAGACCTTGCTAGATTACGAGCATCTATTTTTAGTCTCCGAAGATGAGGTCATTTCGCTTCTGGTAGGAAAGAGTGAGCGGGAGGGAGGGAAGAACTAATTTTCGCTCACCAACTGCACTGTTGTTATCGTCGCCTTTTGCAATGAGTCATTTCCACATTCAGGGACCCCAGCTAAATTCCTGAATTTATCACCACCGTAATTTAGAGCGGCTATCTATCTACAGTAATCCCATAGGACGACGTTTCCTATTTTTCAGGCGTCTACCTCTTCCGTCTTCTGTACAAGTCGTTCTCGGACGGTGACAACCTCACCATCTACAAGCTCATCTGCTGGGGCGTCCCGGTAATCGTCTCCACGCTATACGGCGCACTCCGAGAGGCCTTCGATAACGAGGTACGGTAGCCGCACCACGAGGACGATCACATACTGATTCTAGGCCTGCTGGATTTCGCCGTCCATCTATCCATCGATCGAGGCTACGATCATGGCTCCTTGCCTCATCTGCATCTGTGTAAGAGCGCAATCTCAACATTATTTATAATTAATTATTGTTGATTTTCGCAATAAATCAATAATTATTCCAGATAAATTTCCTTCTCGTGGCCGTAATTCTGTTCACGCTCGTCAAGAAGCTCCGCTACAACCCACACCTCGAACCCATGCAGTACAGGTATGAAATATTCCGATGAGAATATGTTCGAACACAGCTGATTCTTCCCACTTTTTTTTACAAAACTATAGCAAAATATTGCCTTGTGCATGGCTCGCGTTCATGACTGGAGGCTGTGCATAACCATATGAATGAATCTTACAATTAGTATTTATAAATGCATCATTTTTCCTCCTAATCAATAACAAGCATGCCCTCCTAACCCTCTTCTCTCCTTCAAGACTGGCGGTAGTCCCTTCCTTCATCTTCCGTATCTCGGGTGCGGGTGTGGAGGAGGCGGAAAAGGCCCTTCCCATCGGGCGTCGAGGTGTCCGTCGGACGGACTCCTTCATCGCCCGCTGCCGCCAGTCCTTCCTCATCCCCCCGGCCGAGCCCACCCCCGCCGAACTCGCCGCAGTCAAGAACACCGCTGTCGTCATGTAATACAGCGTGCTGTAGAGACCCCTTAGCACCCTCTATGTGGTAAACGCAGTAGCTGTAGACTCTTTTGTGATAAATGCAGTAGTCGTTATTCTCCTTTGTGGTCAACGCAGTAGCCGATGCTCCATGGGCGCCTAGACGCCTTTCAAGAAAGGCATGCGTCCCAAGAACATCGATCACATCCCCTAGTATAACACTAACCCTGACTATTACACAACCATTATTTCCGTCAGTTCTTAGGGGTGGGGGCCAAACCTTCCAGAATAATAATAACATATATCTTTAGAAAAGCCGTCCGCGCTGCCCTGATGCTGGTGCCCGTCTTCGGACTCCACTTCCTGTTTACAATCCCTCGAATGGACAGCTCCCTGCACCAGATTATGAATCTCACCATGGACGGGCTACAGGTACCAGGATTATTTTTTAATTATTATCATTAATTTTATTATTATTTTAATTAGCTGCTAAATTCCAGGGCTTTGCCGTGTCCGTAATTCTCGTCTACGCCAATAGCAACGTTGGACAGGCCGTCAAGAAGTGGATCAAAGACATCAAGGACTCGCGCGTCCTTCAGAATGAGTGCACGTGAGTTTTCCCCAATCAACAAATTCGAAAATCCCAAACCAATCGATATAATCGATATTTCTCATGTCAGGTTCAACGGCACTCGCAGCTCCATTCCCAATGGCAAGAAGAAGGTATCTCTACCACCCATGCTTTCTGTGAACTAGAAGAATGACTACTAGCGCGCTAACGGCACTTGCCTCACCCGTTTTATATCTTTTTATTTTGGTAGAATTAAAGGCCACTTTCGGGCTGCCTAGAAAGTAGCATTTTTATTTTATTATTTCCCCTTCTTCTAGCCTTCTCTTCCTACAGTAATGACGACAGAGTTTACAGTAAGTTTGAGCTTTTTTCCCCTCGCACTGCACTGGAGCTATGAACCGAAACGCACGCTGATTAGAAAGATCAGAATCGTTTTATTAGGCTTATATTTAACTTAGCGCACGCCGTGTTTATACATCGCACGCTGGATCCCGAGGGGCAACTAACCTCCCTTTCGCTGTGGGAATGCCACTTCAGATTCTTTTTTATTATCTGTACAAAGTCCTTCGCCTCTGTACGCTCATCATCCGATTCTAATATTATCGGAGTTCCAAGAGAATTTAGTTGACCCCAAAGTTTTAGTTTTTATTTTAATATTTGTGAAATTATAGGCTCTTGGAACCTCGACAATAACTGTCCTTGCGGGACCCCTTTCCGAATTCAAAAATAATTTTGTTATTTCAGATCAGTGCCACGATTGACGACATCGCCAACCACAACCGACCCGTGCGGGCGGACAGCCAGGATTACCGGGAACCGCTGATGCCGAAGAACGGAGGCAACGCCACGCCACCCACTCACGGGATGGGACCCTCTGATTTCTAAGATATCCCCGGAGAATACTGTAATCCACAGTAATTGCCATGCGCCAAATTAACAGCGCAACTTTGACCACAATGCTGTTTCTATTCCATTATAATATCTTACTTTCTACTCCCGATTCACGGTAGAATTACATGGTACCAAGCATGACACCTTCCCCGAGGCTCCCAGTCATTTCACCCGTCAGCCCATATTCTTGTCTCCTCGTCCTTTGTCGATCTCATTCCCCTCTTTTATTCCCTTCAGGTTTGTTAATCGATTGTGAACAAGATTCAATCAGCCCTAAGGGTGTCCCCCCTAACTGCGCATCCTCTCCAACGTTCAACAATATCGATTTGCTCTTTTTGTGCTCATGTTGTGCTTTCATGATCGAAAAACTGCATAACTTCTTGACGTGTAGAATTCGGCTCGTGCTTCGATTTAATATTCCATAGACATTTGTACTGTTTGTGAATCGATGTTCCCCATACTTTTTGAACACTGCTTTATTTCGCTATCATTATTAGGCTTACGCTACCGGTTTTCGAATTATTCGTGGGTCGAAGCGCTTCGGAATCGGGTCGTTTTGGACAATTTCGATTGCGAGCAAAGAGGCAAAAGAAGCGACAGAAAACGGCTCTATTCTTCCCTTTCGATATTCCGTATTGTGAGCTATTAGTATAAAGGCTTGCTGAATTGAACTCAAAACTTCTTTGGATTAGCATCAAAATATAAATAGTGAAAAATTGCACTTCATACTCTCGCAGGATAAGTTAGTTCTACTTTCGGACTATCGAGATTATATACAAAAATCTAACAATAAGATAAGGCAGGGTAGCGTGGTTCACAAAGGATACCGTAATCGTCAGTCTATGAGGCCTCTCCGCTTGAGACGGGGCGGCGCACAATCCACGCACATTCCACTGCGTTGCTGCGATCGATGCGTTGAGGGATCGATCCTGCAGTAAGATAAATGATGACGATGAATAGAACAAATTTTCATGGATGATTATAATCAAGATACGCTTCGAATGAGTGATCATCAAAATTCCGATAAACGCTTAAAATTACAGTTTCGAATCAGTGATCCGCCTGGTTCATCATCCCCATCTCTTCGAACTCTATTGCAGTATACTGCCCTCCTCCATGAGGGAATATAATCAAGATGTGCCTCGAAAGAGATATAATCGAGAATCCCACTTAAAAGTGCTCTTTCGAATCAGTAATGTGCCTGGTTCATCATTCCCCCGTCCCTTCGAACTCGTACTCCCCTCCCTCATCCCTCCTCACCTCCTTCCACACAGCGTGCACATCGGAGCATCCGCGAGATGCGCGTGCAGATGCGACACCAGCGCTCAAGACAACAGTACGTTATTTTATGTTTTTGTTATTTAAAGCTGTGTGCACCAACGGGATTAATCGAAACACTGAGATCAATTAATTACGAATTGTTGTGGTGTCGATCCTCATGCTTTTGAATTGGAAACGAATTTCTACCTCGAGCAATCAACTGCTTCAGGCGCGTGAAAGAATGTATTTCATTGTGTTCAGAGTTTTCTTATAAAATTATCAAAAATAAGGAAAATTCTGAGATCAATCTGTCCCGAATTAACTAATTAGGACACGCTGCAACGAGAAATCGCCTAGTGCTGTTCAGCTCGAACCGAGCTAATTGAAAGAGATAAAACCAGTTGTTTTTCATGTATTCTTTTCTAAATAGGTCCCGACACGACCCGCCTGCCTACCGTACCTTCAGTCGTCGGCAGGACCTTCATGCAGAGGTGGCAGTGGGGCGCCGAATGGGCACGGAGAAGGGGAGAAGGAACACCACTCGACATCCACGCTCGCTGCAATAATAGTCTTGCCCTTTGCATATCATCGCTAATCGCGAAAGATCGCCGTTAAACAGTAACCAGGGTTCGCTGCTAGATACAGCTACGAGGGGGTCACTGCTCGCCCTTCTCCTACTACTTGGAAACAACTGTTTTGGAAGACAGGGACACTAGCGATATGATGAATCAAAGTCCGCCTTCACGAAACCAGGTGGATTGCTACACAGTAAGAATAGTAATTGGTTCGTTTCGCAGAAAAATTCAATCGGAGCTGGATCCGCGACGAAAAAATAAACCCATTGTGATCAAGGTTCTAATTGCCTTATATTTAAATCTACACTATCCTGGTAATGCCCTGAATTATGATGGAATACGGAAATAGTAGTCACTAAATAATAGTCGGTCGTACTAATAGCAAAAAGTTTTACTCAACACTTCATCTACTACAGGCGGTCTATTCGCTCACCCGTTTACTACTGTGTTTATCTCATCTACCACCGATCCGTACCTTCCTAACTGCCTGTGCCCGCAGCCCCGTCCTCCACGCCTCTCGTTCCTCTCGCTCACGAGCCGCCCGCCGAAGGGCTCCCTCGATGGCACTGCCACCCTGGAATACCGGCGTTCGATCCCCGCCATGTGCTCTTCTTTTGCCAGACCTGTCGCTGTTCCTCGCGTCGTTCGATGCGCCGCTCCACGAAGGGGCTCGGATCGAGGGGGTGCTGCGATCTAGGAGATGGGGATTTTGTTTTATACGAGGAAGTAATCTTATCAAATATCTCGGCTATGATAATAGCTCAATTGAAAGAGTGAAACGCCAATTCACCGGGTTGGGCAATGTCATAGCATTATCGTATCTCTTGCTACGATCTGGAGTTGGGGATTTGGATTGTCTCAAAAGAGCGATTCGTGGATGAAGTGTGTAGGTCTCACTTTAGAATAGGTTTATTGGAAAAGCGTAACGTCAATTCACCGGGTCGTGCAAAGCAATTGAAATAAAAAAATAATCCAACCTGTCCACGTTCTCCTCGCCCCTTGGCCTCGTCTCCTCTGCATAGTAGACGGTGGCCTCTCCTCCAGAAGGTCCTCCTCTGTCCATCTCTTCGACTGTCGCCCACTGGCCTCCCTCCCGCACCTCCACCTCCGCCCCGCTCACGTCGTTGAAGGCCGAGTGTTCTGAAATCATTCATTAATTCATTAATAATTAAAAAAAAGTAAACATCACTGTTTTCACTTTTATTCAGAACGAGTGCTGTTGCATTTACAAAAGGATGCCTGAACTGCTGGGTATCAAAACAAAGTTGCAAAACGAACTGATTGCTACGCGCTGAAACGTAAATTCATCTGATATGCGTGCTCATCCAAGTAGAACGTACTAAATATAAATATTCAGTGCAGGGAATAAATAACCTCATCATCAAAAAATAATTTCGGTACCCCCCCTAGGCAAAGTTCAAAATTGTCCCTACAGTATACTTAACGGCGCCCTAAGGGGCGGCCGCTCGCCTAAAAATTTTTCTCCCCACTCCCGTCGGTACCCCCCTCCCCCCTAATGTCATATAAGATCATGACCTATTTACTGCCTGATGCAGTGGCAAAAAGCGCAACACATTATCTCCTAATTCCTGACGGAAGCTTAGATTTCTGGAAAAGATGAAATATGGTTCGCCGATTTAGACCATTTTATTCCCCCGCCCTGTCGACTCACCATCAACGTAGACAATCTTGCTGGATGGATCGGAGTGGCGAGCGCCCCGTCCAGGCTCCATCTTCACTCCACGATTATCGTAGACCGCTGAAAATTGCATAATTTGAAGGTGTTATTATCTCTGCATATTATTACTGATTAAGCCCGAATACAGAATTAGCATAGTATTGAGGTGAGAAATTCCTGTGCCGAATTCGCAACGATTTTTACCATGACAACATTTATTTCAAATATACGATCCATATCGACTTCCCCATTACTTAATCCTTGCTGTTATAATAAATATCGTCACTAATTCACTCAAATCCACCGGGTACGTTTCCCCCCATTTACAGGGGGTGCCGCCAAAAATTGGTAGAAAAATCATAGCAGTTTTTGTCTCGCAATGGAGGGAATATTAACAAATAATATGATGAATCTCACCCCTTCCTTCCTCGTCGACTTCGTATTGCCCCGCGCCCTGGAGCTCGTCTTCTCTGCAAGAATTCGGTCCATAAAATATCCAGATCGATCGATAATACCGATTCGATATACCTGCGCATCAGCCTCCTCATCGGTATGTAGGTGGGGCGGCATGCGTGGTGGTGGCCCTGGAAATAATGATGCGCCCAAAGCTACCGTAATCCACACCCCCTTTCCCAATAATACCGTATTCAAAACATACCGAGAGGGGATCGTTCTTGCTCATGAGACGCGAACCTATGAGCTTGATCGTTCGGATGTTGTCCTTATCCTTGGCTGCAATGTATCTTATGCATGGGACAGGTCGAATCGAAACCCGATGAATGCATGCATCACCAGTCGGCAATTACTCGAACACGTTAGAGTGAATCGATGCAACTGCCCTTTCCTTCACTCGAAATAAATCCGTTTACTTTTATCTGTAGCAAATCAGGCAGTTAGGCTATCCACACATGGGCTGATTTAATCAACCTATCGAAACATTCGCAATGTCAATGGTCAGATTTTGTTGAATATAGCGCATCGAACAAAACCATGAGATTTGCAGTTGACGTTTCCCTAGAAAGGAATAATTTCGAAATCGTTGTGATAAATAGCAAAGCGATAGCGAACGGGTATCCTCACAATCAGTCCATTCTGGTAACGGTGCTTTTCGATGGTTAGTCATCCCAGAACTCACTTTCGGACTTGGCCTTGCGGCATCCGAGGCAGGAGTAGAACTTGCCCGTGTCCGTCGTACTGTTGCGGTTGAACGAGAATTCGTACCTGGAGAAAACCGGGATAATTTACTGAGACACCTATCAAAAATACAGCCATGGGGGGCGGCCCGATGATCGGGCTGAAAATACAACCGATTTTTCTTATGACAGTTCCAAATGCTTCTAGAATAGCCTGTCGATTTGATGCTCTCTCCATTGAAAATGGGTTTGGTCTCAATCACTCTCTCATAGTGATAGTTGAGAGGAGACAATAAAGGGCCCAAGTATAATATGCCCTTCGATCTTCCAAAACTCACTGAATATGCGGCGATCCATGCGGCGAAATCAGCGCAACGTCGTGCGTCGTCTTGTTCTGCAAGGAATCGCATATTGTTCCAATTTACCAACAAATCATTTTCAATCTACCCTCGTAGTGATTTTTTGCTATGATGCAAAGTTGTCAAAACGATTTATCCTGCTCACAAAACAAACAATATGATTTACGACAGAAACAATATTGATGCAGAGTTCTCTCAACCAGAGCGATACAATCTCTTTTCTACTCCTGTGTGCACAACAGCTGTTCTTCGTTTCTGCCTTCTCTTCCTTCCTCCTTCGCCATTGATTATCCGCTTCCAAACTTTTAGAGATCAAGCAAAACGATCGCGGCCGTCCCCTTGTGACCACACGAATTCTGCCTTGTCGTCATCACCCCCAATTCATTTGCATAATCGCTGTCCAAAGCTAGTTATCGCCCCTCGTTCGTGATAGCGCCTCCACTGCTGCTTATTCCCCCCAGTTCACGGCAACAAGCTATTCATTATCAGGCGGGGAGCGGAGGGAGGACAGGGAGTTGTCGTCGAATTCTCTCAAATCTTCCGAGATGAAGGACTCGACATACGCCACCGTCTGCACTCTCATGCTGGGCTTGGCAACAATGCTGCGGTATTAAACTTTAATTAAAGTTTAATCTTTGAATCAATCCAGATTCTCCGGCTACGACATGGCCACGTTCATCGTCGAATCGGTGCTGCACTCGGAACACACGAGAAGTCCCGACAGGATTGTAGCTCATGCTGGATATTACGGGTTGGAAGAAATTACGAGCAAAATAGTACTAGACTTACAGGCAATGCCTCAAAGACATCGTCAGCTGCGTTGCCACTCTATTCGCGCCAATTCTTCTTAATTATATGCATCCAAAGGTAACGTAACAAATTTCCCAAATAAATATACATTTTACAGTGGGTATTAGTGATCGGATCAATTTTCTTCTCGTTCTACTGCGCAAATTTCCTATTTATTGAGAACGTCACGTATTTTCTGGCAAATGCTCTCCTCGGAATTGGCTTTAGCAGTTGGAAATTCTTTGCAATTTGAAAGTATAATCATTCAGTTAGTTTCACGGCATTCTCCACCTACCAGATGGAGTTTTCAACTCGTGAAAATCTTGCAAAGCATTCTGCACGCATTTGGGGTATAGCCGATCTCAGGTTACTTATATTCCCTATTGTGTGCAAATATTCTCATTTACAGCATGGCTATCGGGGGATTGATTTATATTGTAATGTCAAAATTCGCTGACAGTTCAAAAATATCGGAGGCTGTAAAGGCCATCGAGTCTCACTATCGCTACTACACCACTGAAGAGATCAGGTAGAATATAACTTATTTAATTCCATTATATATGTTTTAGGCTACTCTATGCCGTGTTCACCGCGGTTTCACTTGGTTGTGTAGCGCTCTGTATATTCCTTCCTTCCCGAAGACTGCCGGGAAGCATTGCTGCTGTGGCGCCGCAGCCCAAGATTCCTGCTCGCGAGCAGATTGGTAAGATTTTCAGAAACATCAAATACGCCTCATCAGCTGCGATTCTATCGACACTCGTTCATCCGTCAGTATTAATGCTCGCGCCGAGGTGCCTATTCTACGGAGCTCTGCTATCTTTCTACTTGAGCGTCTATCCAACGGCTCTTCAGGTAACAAATAAAGAGACAACGATTCTAAACCAGCGAATAATCTTCAGTTCTCATCCGCACTCGCCGCGAACCATCCTAATTTAACAGCTTACTATGGCATCGCGATTAGCTTGGGAGGAGTCTTTCGTGAGATTTTTTTTTAATTCTATAAAAATGAAAATAAGACTTTGGAAAACGGACAGACCTTGCAGTCGGAATCGCAGCGGGTCCGCTGAACTCGCGAATTCGCGATTTCGGGATGCGCCCTTTGATGCTCATAAACCTCCTCGTTAACTTCCTATTCCTGATCATCGCACTATGTACGACTCCGGAGTGGGCTTCGATCCGACCAACCGATGAGTGGGGACTGCTCTTTCAACCGAGGTATACGATAGAGTGGGGGAATCGGTTAATGATGATCATCTGTCTGGCTCGTATGATCATCATAAATAATTTTTTTGAGACATTTGGGCGAAATGATCATAATTTATTATGAACATCGAGCCATACAGATGATCATCATTAACCGATTCCCCCACTCTACTATACGAACCGATTAAAAGCAGAATAGTTGAGAAATAAGAATAGCAAAGACAAAAACTAACCAAATTTTCTTCATTTCAGTTTGTTGTGGTCGCTGGCGATCGGCTTCCTCATAGGCATAGCGGATGCCGCTCAGAATACTTCACAGCTCGTTGTGTGTTCTAGACTGCTTCCGGATCGAGTACCTCACGTCTACTCTGCCAATCGGTTTTACATGGTGAGAACACGTTAATTGCTGCAAAAAATAACATGGAAAAATTATATTTTAATAAAAATAAAAATACTTTTAATAAGGGAGCCTCATCGGCCTTCATCTTCTTCTTCGCTCCCTCGCTCTCGATCACCGCGCACATCTTCATCCTCGGGTCCCTGGCAATACTCGGAAGTATCGGATTCCACTTTGCGGTTCGCACAATTGAAAGACGCGACGAATCTACGGGAATCGGGTACAAGGTCAAGAACATGGAGAGTATCCCTGTCTAATCAAAGCAAACAATTATCATGTTCAATTGAAAACGATAAATACATCTTTCGAAGTACAGCAAACCACTTGAAAGTGTAAAAAAAGGAGAATTAAAAAGGGAGCTTCGTCACATTTCGCCCATGATTCGATAAGAATAATCGACAAGCGACTTACATTTTTTACTCGAAAGTTGCTGCGTCGGAAGTTGATAACGTATTGATTCCGAGGCGCGGAAGGTTCGTAACGAAATCTGGAATGATCTCGTTGTCAATAGTTACTGTGCATTTGAACGCCGGATAAAGCAACAAACAGACTGTATTAGAAAACTGTTCCCCCAAAGCGGAGTGAACATACGATCATATCTCAACAACTGATTCCTTACTCATTGCGAGGCTCCCATGGGAACGGGTCTGCATGTGGTGGACGACGGAAGGGGTATCTAGAAAGGGAATTGACAGCTTTTCGTTAGCTTCCACTTCCCATACACTGTCGACCTCACTACTCACATTTAACATGTGATAGTAATTTACTGTAAAGTAGGAATAATGTATATTTCTGTAACTAGGCAATACAATTACCGTGGAATAGCTTCGGTGCTCCAGAAGAAGTCCATCGTAGTCGGGTTCGTGCCCGTGTAGAGGAATGCCGACGTATCAAAGTGGTACGAACAAATTAGAGCCCTGGAATATTCTAGATTAAATGTTTTTTCAATCATTTGAAAATCGTAACAAAAATACTCACTTATCCATGAGTGCTATGCGAGGGTCCTTATCGTGGATGCCGAAGCACATTGCCCTGAAAATGGTTTT
The DNA here is from genome assembly GCA_014805385.1 of Levipalatum texanum. Taxonomy (NCBI): domain Eukaryota; kingdom Metazoa; phylum Nematoda; class Chromadorea; order Rhabditida; family Diplogasteridae; genus Levipalatum; species Levipalatum texanum. Next base: position 21,490 of record JACMIG010000320.1, read on the forward strand.
TTTTAGTATTTCCTGAATTACGACGTTTTGTTGATACATTTTGCTCTAAATGCCGAAAGTTCCTCGAAAGCGAAAATGGCCTACCATCGCCTTTTCTTGATTTCGTTGCGCGGCCATCGAAAGAGACGAATCTTCTGCGATGCACTCCGCCCGCACATCAGACATTTTTGACGCGCGGACTGGGCATTCTTCCCTAGAATTAGGATGATTCGTAGCATAAATCGATAGTGTTGCAATTCTAGATTATTGATTGAATAAAAATATTTTTTTAGAAACATCACTTACAGTCAGTGTCATACATGTGTCGGCCCCCAAGCACCGTCGGGCGATGACGTAAATGAGGCTCCTGAGAAACAAATATTCTTCACTGTCAAAAGTTGGCAAGACATGGATACGGGGCAATAAAGTAAAACTGCATACGTCTTCAATGAACGTCGCTGCTTCAATTTCGTCCACGTCTATCGTAGGGATGACGGTGAGACCCAAGCCACTGTGGAAGAATTCCTCGTCCTGTATTGCGAGATGGTTTAGCGATCATTCACAAAAAGTGCAAAAACGTATGTATTTAACCCAAATTCGGCATACATACTTCTTCCATGTCCTCGAAGCCGTCCTCGTCATCGTCATCTTCGAATTTACCGACCACGGACTGCAATAAGTTCTCCTCGATATTAATATCAATAATCTTCACATCGATTTTCAAACAGCTTTTTGACCAGTGCATAAAAGGATAGGCGCTGTGAAAAATTTTCAGCGGCGGGTTTTAGCGCTTTCGTTCGCATTCGGGGGGGGGCTACGAAAATATTTAGTTTCAACGGGGCTTTTTTTCGTGAATTTCGCACGCTTTCGGCAGGGGGTTTATAATGAACGACACCTATAAGGTACCGGTCTTTTATGCGCTGTTTTTTTACACAGCAGGCAGGACGCGGACATGATCGGTAAACATTGTGAATGGCTTTCCGATATCGATTAAAAATGCAAGAATTTGTCTCTTTTTGCTTTTACTGACTTTTCTCTGATGCTGTGATGCCGCCTTCCGGTGCTCTTCTTCGTCTTCATCTTCTTCAACTGCAATTTCCTCTCCGACTTCGCCCTGGAGGATGTCGTACCCGAGGGCGCCGTCGTCCTCGACTTCCTGTAATAGAATACGTTAAACTCAAGTATATATTTTGTAATTTGATTGTTCATCCTCATAAAGAAGTGTTGGTAGAAGGCAACATTACCTCGTACTCTTCATATACTTCTTCCTCCTCGACAGGGTCAGCGTGCCCAGAGCCAGAGATCGAAGCCTCCATGCTGGAAGGCAGAATTGGCACAGGTTCATCCGGAATTACACAAATATAGCCGGTAATAGTTTTTCTTCAGCGATCTGCAGATTGAGGGGACACAACAGCACTGCGTGTGGCCGTTAGTGAAGAATACTAAAATCCGATGCCGCGAAAAAGAAGTACTGCTAAACCCAAATGTTCCAACTCGAGCGAGTATTTTGCTTATATCTCAACGTATTATGACTAGATTTGATTCATTCGATACCAAGCAACGCTATACACGTTCACAACAGGTAAAATCGCCATCTGAAGTCGCAATTCCTAAATCTTAAAATGCTCATTACTCTGGTTAGCGGACGTGGACGGCAGGCCCCGCCCCCTTTCCGCAGTTTGCAGCCCGGCTACTCGCGAGTCAACTAGGAAAGCTCTAGCAGGAATTTTCCCATTTTTCAAATCGCCCTTACCCTCTATTCAATTCTAAATCTATGTCCGTATTCCCTCGCTCACTCTGATTGTCAATCGAGTCCTCGCTCTCTATCGTGTACTTGACCTTGCATAGAATTATTGTCTCGTCATCCAGCACCTCGGTCTCGTATCGCAACCTTTCGCACTATGGGACACTTCCCACGGCTCTGTGATGAGAGTCATCGATCTGCGCGCAATCAAGCGTACGGATACATTTCACTCGCGTTGCTGTTCGTGTCGCCTTTGCTGGCATGTTTTCGGAATGCATTCCAGACACTGAATAGATAGAGAAAAACATTACATTTTGCAGATGCGGGTAAAATGGTTGCTATCTCTGCTGCTGCTCGCAGCTCTCGCCGTTCACAGTGGACGCGCCGCCGAAGACAACGAGTTCGCCGAGTTTGAGGTACTTATCTCCTTATTTCTGAAATCAGATTAACTAATTTCTTGCACTAATAAAATAATTAATGAAATATAGATTTATTCAGGAGCTAAACTAATCAAATAAATAAAATTTTGGCAGGACGACGACGTTCCAGCGACCCCACCAACTCCGCCTCCTCAACCGCCGCCTGCCGACGAGTTCTTCTCTGATGGAAAGGAAGAGACCGAGGCCAAGCAGCCGGAGCTCAAGAGGGTTTGTGTCTTTATATCAGGGCATGCGTGTAAACCGATCAGAATTCTCGGCTAGTAATTTCCATGAAAAGGGAAAAGGTCGTCCGTAATAAAAGTATATTTAAAGCAAATAAATGCCCTTTTCAGCGGCACCACGACACCGATGACGACGACTTCGGCGTCGAGGGCGAGGACGAGCTCGATCTGAGCGAGGACGACGGAACTCCCGCCGCCGGCATCAAGGCGGACAAGAACGGAGAAGGGCTCGGGGGCATATCCAACTCGCCACTCAAATTCGCCGATGTGAGTTGTTTCAATCCGAAAGCATTATTTATATTCTATGATAAGAGGGTGATTGGAAAAAAGAGAAATTTTGCAAAGAAATTGAATTGGACAAGGACAGTAAAAAATATACATAAAAAATGTTCGATCGGAAAAGTTTCTAATTGAAAGTAAATGAGGCTAAATAGTTGGATGATTCTCTAAATTGTCAACTACGCTGAATGTTTCATCCAAGTGTCCTTGGCTCGATGCCAAATATTTTAATTTCAGGTTCCCGCTCATTTCCGCAGCAACTGGGGCTCGTACCAGGTGGAGGCCATCGTGATCGGATTCATCGCCCTTTACCTCATCAACTACCTCGCCGGCAAGAGTGCCAATGCGGTCAGATTTTTGTTCTTTTTTTTATTCGACACCTAGCGTCTTTGCCGAGATTAATTTTATAAAATTATTATCCACTCCGAAAATCCACCTGGTTTTCAAGCCCTATTCTTCAGTCCATCGCCTACAGCTGGGTCGGTGCCCATCGTGGCGCGCTCGAAGAACAATTCGCCGTGGTAAGAATAATGAGAATATGTTTATAATTGCGGCGCAGATGTGCCGGGATTGAACGAAGGTCTCACTGATCGACCCCTTTCTATATTACGGCTGAATCTCCAGGTCGGCGACGACGGCACCAGCGAGCTCCCGTCCTCGGGACAATTCAGCCGCGAAAATGATGCCGTCTACTCGATGTGGTGAGAGATGAATTTTTCATGAAATATTGATTTATTTATTTTTTCTAATAAAAATTATCTCACCCAGGTGCACTGGCCGCCAGGGCGTCAACAACGCTCTCATTACGATCCGAACGGTGAAAAGACACTGCATGGTGTCGAGGATATGGCAGAAGTTTGGACAGTCCGTCGACCGTGTCATGATTACGGTAGGGACGCTCATGAAGGGACTGATCGCATACTGACTTCCAGTTCGACATGGAAGCCGGCGAGCTCGATTCGTTCGTCCTTGCCGTTGGACAGAAGAAGGTGTGAATTTTAGTCTGATTCGTGGACTAGGATTACGATACGAGGTCGAAGTAAAACTTTGCAGTCCCTGTCGAAGCTCCAGAAGGAGATGACGGACCTCGCTTCGTTCACGGTGGAAAAGAAGGTGGCGACGACGCCCGCCCTTCCCAATAGGTACCGTAATAAAGACGATTCAGTTTTTCAAGAATCTGTGATTGGATTTACGCGAAAATTTACTTGCAGCTTCGTCGTCTACTCGGAATCGTCGGAAGCCGTCACGAACCTCTTCGATCCCCCTGTCCTGGCGCTGCTGAAGTGAGTGCGCCCGCTGGTTGACGCGATTGTGGTGTAATTTCCCGAAGACATTTTTCATCGTTAGCTTACTAGCCGTGAACCCGGTGAATTTTTTTTCACGAACCTTCTGATCGAATATGAACAATCATACCTCGGGCGATAAAATCGTGAAAAATAAGTGCATTACAGGAAGTACGAGAACTTCGTTGAGTACATCCACATCTCGGACCAGTTCACGGGCATCCGACCTGCCGAGTGAGTACTCTGATTCGATTGCTTGTGATTGAAGCGATTGATTGTTCGGATCGATCGATCGATTAGCTATATTTGAACGAATTTCCTCTTCAGGGGCGATACGGAGAAGTTCCGTGGCGACCCCAAGCGACTCATCACCTTCTCGTTCATTGTGAGTGATTATGAACTTTATTTTATTTGACTACACCTCCAACGAATCAAACTGTTTCGGCGCAATCGAACTAATGTAATCTCAATGCGCCAAGAATTCGCCTGGTTTAAATTCATCGGCGATCTATAATCAGGCGTTGTCGTACGAGACAAGCGCAGTATGGAGGTGCGAACTCCGATTCGTATTTCGTTACTGTGTTGATTTCCGCGTATGACGAGTGTAGGCTTCGCTACGTTATTTCCTCTGGCAATAGTTCCGAAAAAATGTGAGATCTTCTTTTCCAGCTCAACAACCAGTCGGTGGAGTACGATCGCACCGAGGAGGAGAGCGAGCTGCTGAAGATGGTGAGTCTTGGGCGTGAGAGATACGAGGATACTAATAGTAAAAGGTTATACACCACGCGGGCACTCAAACCAGCAGAATTGATGTGCTACCGTCCGTAGATATATTTAGTTGGCATTTCATCTGAGATATGATATCGCACTCCAGTTGTAATCAACGCATGATACCGCAATCTTCGGAGGGTTTCCGTGACTGATAGTGATGTTCACTCCGATTGACGAGCAAAAACACGAAACAGAAGAACGTTGATAAAGGTCAGAAGTCTGGCAATTAACTTTTTACAAATGTTGGAAAAATAGTAGGAAGTTGAAAGACGATAAGCTATGCACATAGTGAAACCAGCAGAATTGATGTGCTACCATCCGTAGATTTATTTAGTTGACATCTCCGATAAGTGAGCGTCTATACTTTTAGTCAATCTATTATACCATAATAATAGGAGGGTTCCACTGGCAGGCAATGAGGTTCATGACGATTAAAGGGCAAAATATTGAAGCAAAAGAGCGTTCGCTAAACGCCGGAAGTCTGGTTTTATTTTTACAAATGATAGAAAAATAGCAGGAAGCTGAATGACGATGAGCCATGCACGTCATGAAACTAGCATAATTGATGTGCTACCTCCCGCAGATATATCCCGCAGATATAGTTCTCAAGTCTCCTGCAATAAGACTGTTGAATTCCTCCACCACGTATTGTATCGCACAAATGACCGGCGAGTTTCATACTGATTGACGACCAAAACATGCAACATAAGAACGTTCGCTAACCGCCAGGAGTCTCGTAGTTGCGAGATGATTATGGATAGGATATGAGAGATTCCTTTTTCAGGCCTTCTACATCGTGGAGAAGATGCGGCGCTTCCGTCTTTCGCGCGAAGCCAAGGCGAAGTCGGACAAGAGGCGGCAGGCCGCCCTCGAGGCCCAGGCTCGCAGCAACCACCAGGTACGAAAGAGGGGAGGGGGTGATGTGACAAGAGAAGGGTTCCAGGTGATTTGGCGATACACGTTATACTATTAGTTGTTGGGCATGGCGCCAGGGTAATACGGAGTTCGTTGGGATGGAAGAGTAGACAATGGAGAAACTACCACCACCTTCGAGGAGGATAAGTGACCCCGTAACCGACGTAGATGTCGCGCACGATCCGTTGAATAAAGGGGCTCCACCAGAAAGTGCGCGACGTTTGTATGCAGATCTCTTGTATGGATACCTGCTGATTCGGCGATTCATATTATCTGTAGCATTGTCGATCATGCAATGTAATGCCGTTAGGTGCTTCCAATGAACAATTCGCAAAGAGAGTGTTCACTTCAAAGGGAGATGCAGTTTGTAAACGTTTTGTAATCTCTTTCGGGGATCGATGCACGAAACAAGGTGAATCGTGGTTGAATGGTCGATGTAAAGATAATGTTTCTGGAGCTGTTTGATGGTCGTCTTCGGCTGGTTCCTAGAAAGTTGAGTAATGTCTCTCTACAGGCCCGCCAGGAGGCAGCGCAGGCACGCCGTGAGGAGAAGACCCGCGAGCGCAAGCAGCGACTGCTCGAGGAAGAGGTACGGTAGGAGATTAAGTGGGGAGGCAATCGTGTTGAGACCATGTGATCTACTGCTGAGGCTTTTCATTTTGTGCTCTAGGAAGGCAACATTTAATTGATGTAGCAGCGAAATTGCTCTCTAAAATTGAACATCCCCCGAATGCATGTATCTCCCCTGTCAAATCATTAGTGTTGAAACCATGTGCTCTTTCGTTGAAGCCATTTTTTTGTTATCTGGGGTGACGGGGTTCTATTGATGTACTGTTGATGCGCACCGAAATTCCTCCTCTAAATTACAAATCTCTCGAAAGCATTTAATTCAACCATCCCGAAACCATGTGAACTGTCGGTTGAGTTATCTAATCCCTAGGAGGCGTACTTCGTTCAGTGGTTACTACATTCATGCCTTCAAAAATTAATTCCCTTCCTCTCCAGGACCCCGACAAGCAGCGTCGGCTGGAGCGGATCGAGGCCAAGCACGACAAAAAGGCCAAGCAGCCCAAGATGAAGCAGCTCAAGATGAAGTAGATCGGCACTCTCCGGGCCAGGGTTACGGTACCCGGGGGTACGGCACTCCCACTCACCCTGCCTTGTCTACAGCCAGTCTTTCCCTCCATTTTCCAGCATAGGACTCTCAAGCTCTCTGAAGTGTACTCTCTTTAGCCATGATCTTTACGCGCATGCTTCTGTGATGATTGAAATTTTTATAATGTATCTATAACCAACAGTATTCTGAAACGACATTTCGCGGCAGTCGCCTGTCTGTATTCTCATCTGCCTGCTCTTGTATTCATGTAATGCGAGCTACGAGCAAGCATTACATTTCTCTCTAGTTGTTACGTGAATGCTTTGCACCGTTGTTATTTATTTTTCCCCTTTCACAATTATCATTGGATCACCGATCTTCAGATTTCCATAGTACCCCCGTCTGTAAAGTACCACCATTCCAGTAGCCCGGAATACGTCCTGGTTAATAATTGTTGCTAATAATAATAAGAATATTATTTATTATGCAAGCAAAGAATCGGGCATAGATGATGGATGCTACAAGTCCCTGTTTGAGTTCTCCAAATTTCTCATTTTAGCCATGTCGATCGATTTCATTGTTTACAAAACTGATAAATTTCTTTCTAAAGACGATCTGACCTCTGCAAGAAAAGTCGGTCCGTTCCGCTGAAAAGAGATCTGAGGGAAGGGGAGAATGCCGCGATCCTGTGATTTTGGGAGGGCGCTCGGTATCCCGACATGTTTGGAACGCATTTCGAATTGCGAGGATCGTCAGAACGAAAAAGCAAAAACTTGCTCCCGGTGAGGCTCGAACTCACGACCTTCAGATTATGAGACTGACGCGCTGCCTACTGCGCTACGGAAGCGTTGCGCTGCTTGGTGCTGGAGTGCTAGAGAAGGCTGCGCTCTCTCGCTAGCTGTCGTCTCACTAGTTTGCTCTAGCCGTCTGGCCGACGAGGGGAAGAGTGTAGGAAATCGCGTGCCATGGCTGAAGGCCGTTTATCCGACCTGGCTGCTCATAATCAGCTAGTCAGAATCGCCATTTTAATTGTCGCCCAATTTAATTCGCACTAAAATCGAGGTTTGTAAACGATCGATTCTAATTTAATTAGGATGTCGTCCGACGTCCCTCAACAGCCGAGGAACAACGTCCGCCGCTACAATCCCCTCCTTGACGAGTGGGTCATCGTTGCCGCCAATCGGGTGAGTTCAATACTGGGTTTAGTGGGTTCTGGAGCACCCGCTAAATGCCGTAAGCAAATATATCCGCTACTGTGCTTAGCGTGGACAAAATCTCTGCTAAATGCAGTAAATACATAAAAATGTTTCTGCGTTTAGTGAGAGTTGAATCCCGCTAAATGCAGTAACCGAAAAAAATTCGCAGGTAACCCGCCCATGGTCGGGAGCCAAGACGAGCGATCCGAGCACGGCATTCCAGTCCAGCGATGCCGTCAACCCCCTGGCACCCGGGGGAGTGCGGGCAGGAGGAAAGGTATGTACCTACTGCGTTTAGTGGCGCTAACTCCGCTACTAAACAGCGTGTGCAGATTACGCCCGCGTACGACTCCATCTTCGTCTTCCCCAACGACTTCCCCTCCTTCACGGACTTCCCATCGACAGCTGAAGGGACTGGAGGGAAAACGGAGAAAGATGACGACTTGTTCCGACAGGAGGAGGTGATTCTTGTTGTCTTACTAAATGCAGTAAGAAGCGCGCTACTATATTTAGTGCAGAGGGCGGAATCCAATCCAATCGGAACATTTAAATCATACAGATCCGAGGCGTATGCCGCGTCATCTGCTATCATCCGGCGAGCGACAAGAGCATTGCGCTCATGGACGATGCCGAGGTGTGACGTCACTATTACTGCTTTTATCGGTATTCGACTGAATTTATCCGGGCACTACTGCGTTTAGCAAAGTAATATTCCAGGCCCAAGCTGTCGTCCGCCTGTGGATGGATCAGTATGCCGAGCTGTCTTCTAAGTGGACGTGGGTCCAGGTGGGCGGGGCTTGATCTACCTATACTACTGTGTTTATTCGGATCAATAACGGGCGGGAAATTTGGCAGATATTTGAAAATCGCGGAGCCGCTGTCGGAAGCAGCAATGCCCATCCACACGGACAGATCTGGGCGGGTGACTTCCTTCCCAGTCTGCCTGCTCGCAAGGAAAAGAGTCAGAAGGTACGGACTTACGGCGTTTACCCTCCAAGCCCGCCCCCTCGCTAAATCGCGCAAGTCCAGGCGTACTATGTCAAGCACGGGCGTCCGCTTCTCGTCGATTACCTCGAGAGGGAACTGGCATCGGGCGAACGCATCGTTGCAGCTAACGATCACTGGGCAGGTTGGAAGGAATATTTCGTTCCGCGGATACCCCCACCAATTCCGCCCTCTTGTTGCTAAACGCAGTATTGTAGTCCTCGTCCCGTTCTGGGCGGTTTGGCCGTACGAGACGATGATCCTTCCCCGGCGTCACGTCCAGCGAATGGCAGATCTCACGCAGGTATACCGTATCCCTCCCTCCCGCAACATCCGGGATATCGCAAACTGAACTCCATCGCCTTTTCCCAGGACGAACAGACGTCGCTCGCTGCCATTCTACGCACATTCATGATACAGTACGACAATATCTTCGAGGTATAAGCTACTGTGACTAGTGGGCAGGATGGAAGAATATCTATTCATCGGAACGATAAATTGCAGTGTCCTTTCCCCTTCGGCATGGGCTGGCTCGGAGCACCGACGGGTCCGGAGCACCGTGGAATAGACCACCCCCACTGGCAGCTCCACGCCATGGTGCACCCGCCCCTCCTGAGGTATACTGTAAGACAGCGGATATTAGACGGTCATATTTTTCGATCCGCTACCGTCCCCAAGTACATGGCGGGCTACGAGATCCTCGCCGAGCCGCAGCGGGACATTACACCGGAGCAAGTGAGTGCAAGGGTGGCGTTTAGTAAACGTCGTCGTGTGGAAAAATGCACTCCCCGAGTGTGAGAGAGGGCGACGTTCAGTAAACGTCGTCGTGTTGTAAAATGCACTCTCAGGCTGCAGCCACGATTCGCGCGCAGTCGCAGGTGCACTACACGAAGAGGGCGTAGAGGAAGGATAAGAGTATTTATGGAACGATTAAAAGCTTCCTGGCTTTTTCTGGTACCTCAATTGTATGAAAAAATGTATCCCCGCTAGCTTTGTATCATTATTTGCACGCAATTGTTTTTCGAATATGAATCTGCGATATATAGTTTGGCATTCCAATTTCCACGAAACAGAAGCCACATACTCGAAGAGATCTAAGATGTCTGAAATTCAATGGCGAATTCTACAGTGGCGCAAAGGCGGCGTTTATCATTTATCGTTATCTTTATCTGGGTAAAAGGGTTGTCATGCGTGCAGTAAATGTACAGAAATTCCGTCGATCTTCTCATCGTCCGAAGATTCCGAAGGGACTTCCCCATCCGCGGCCTCCGTAGAATCCGCGGTTCCCTCCCCAGCCTCGATTTCCTCCCCATCCGCGGTTTCCTCCCCATCCACGATTGCCTCCCCAGCCTCCTGTAATTATGGTGTACTTACGGTGTTTAGCGGAACCGGCATTCCGCGGAACGCTAAATTAGCTCAATGCTTACCTCGTCCACCGTAGTAACCGCGACGACCACCTGGAAATAAATCATTATTTATTAAAAACGATTTTAGATAAATATTGAAAGCGTAGAATAAAAAGACTCACCCCACTGTGCCTGTGCTACCATAGCGCATGCGAGAACCACCACGAGAAGAAGGGCCAGGGACAGTCTCATTGTTGAATCTGCAGGGAAGCAATTGTATTGTCGAGAACCCGGAAGCTGTAAATTCGCGCGATGAATATTGTCGAGAACCAAAATGGTCCAGATATTTGTTCCCGCAGATTTCTGAGCTACAATTTAGGGCAAAAGAACGGTAATCAGTTGAAGATCGAAAATATATTTGCACATGTATGGTTCTCAACAGCAATACCAATTGCAGATAATCTGGAAGATCTACGTGAAGAGAGCACTGCCGCGTACATAAGGCAGTTGGTTCTCGGCAATGTTTAGTTGAGTATATCCAACGAAAACAGTACAGAGAGGAAGTCTGTAAGATTCCTCCTCCATCTCTCGCCCTTTTATACCACCAAACTCTTTGCGTACGCATCTTTTGGGGGTCGAGTATTCCTCGAGTATGCGATCGCAGTGGACTATTTTAGAGAGCGATGAGAGAGAAGGGGGACGAGGAGAGGAGAGGAGGTCAGAGACGACTACTTGATGCTCTTCTTTCGATCTCACACTGCTGCTCGAACACTTCCTCGGGGGATTTAATTAGCAAATGTCTGACCGTCTAACATCTCCCTGTGATCATGTGTTCAGAGACAATGAAGATTGAGGAGCTTTTGGACGAATCGGGAGTTTTTGGATAATACTCCCTCGCTTTCCATCAACTGATCATACATGAGAAATAGAGGGTGGATTCGCTGAATGAGGTCGAGATCAGTGCCGTGCTTGGAGTCAATCTCGCGGGTGATCACGGGTTGATCTCGACTACTAAAGGAACCCGGAAAATCTGCAAAGATCTGGACCAATTTATTTTTAACAATACCTATGATCGACTTGAAAAAAATGAGGTATTGTCGGCGGAATGAACGTTCCGGACTGTACGCTCTTCGCCCTACGATGTCTACCCACGGTTCTCTCGTTGTCTGGCGGTTAGATAAACGAGACCACAGCGGAGAGAGATCGCAGTGCGATGAGCGTGTTGTCCGGAACGTTTATTCCGCCGACTATAGATGCCCTTGGAACTTCCATCACCGGAAGATTCTGGCATTCTTATAGCCTTGAAAATATTTGTTGTCGAGAACCACGGCCCTGATACTGTAAGGAAACACTCTCCAAGATTCATACTCTCTTTCTAAATATCTTCCGTATCCGGGCCGATCTCAAACAGATGGATCTGTTTGCTAAACACTACAAGTCCGGACGGCGAGAATGCGTGGGGTGCTCGATAATAATACACACACTTCCCATACGAGTTTGCTTTCACTCCCGGGGGGGGGAATCGGCAAGTGATCATCCCCTTTTAGGGCGTTCTTCACGCCATTGTCGAGCACCAAAGAGCAATGAATTTCCATGGACGAAATTGCGGATGACGGACTGCATGTGCTGTTGATCTACCGATTGTCTCTTGTTTGGAGAGACTTCTCGTAGATGAAGAGAGATTGAAAGAGAATCGAAATGATGAGAGCTGTAAAGTTATTGTTGGAGGGCAAAAGCATACAAATTACGAACTACAGGAAACCTAAACAATGGCAGCGTACACACAGATAATCATAATATCGCTGGCTGACTGGCATGAGACCCGTTGCCTACGTCTACTGGAAGGAATTAGTCGAGATTCGCCCCCACGATACCATCGAGGACGTCTTTGTGTTTCTCCACTTCGTTTCGAAGCGACGCTTCTTCCACGCCTACCATTGCAATGTGAGACTCTCGTATTGTCGAGCACCAAAGACACTGTTTGATATAATATCAAAGCAGAGAAGGTCGTAATGACGAGATTGTCGGGCACCAATTCCCACGGCAGCGAGGGAACTGTAGATCTACCGCAGCTAAATTATCTCTCTTGATATACCGCCGGTATATTTTCAGTTTGGTCATGAAACATCCAGATTACGCTTAGTACGCCTTTTCGTAGCCTGACCAAATGGCCATAAAACCGTGGTAGCGCTACGTTTTCTACGTTCCTGGGAATGAGCCGCAATTTGGTGCCCGACAATACAGAGACGACCAGATGTAGAGCAGAGACGACGACATACGGACAATGGATATTGTCGAGAACCGTTTAGTCGAGATATTCCATCCGAAACTCGCTGTTATCTCTGCATACGGTAGATCAAGCGACGCGAAGAACAACTTCCGGACAATATTGTAATGAACCCATTGCGTCCCTTCGGAAGTCACTGGCAAAGTGTAGATCAGCCAGCTCCGTATTTATTTTTAGTAACACTTTCACGAAGTAAGTCAAATGACGGGGACTGCGACATCTTTTGAGTCAGTTCTTTTGGCACACTTCATTCCCTTGGCTCTGTTCTTTCTCTTTGATGCTTTGCTTCCCGTAGTGGTGGTCGTTGAGGTGTCACTCTAAAGCAGTCAAAGGTCCGAAGAATCGATATTGGGACGAAACCTTGACAAATTCAGATGCCATTGAAGTTTGATCGCCAACTGTCGTAGTCTGCATCTGGAATTCCGGAATTTAATAATTTCCGCAATTTAGTAATTTAAACTATCCGGAATTTAAACTATTGTGTCGCACAGAAGTTCTAAAATACTTGTACCCGTTGTCGGGGCATTTCTGAGCGGAAGTTTAACTCGCGGAACGGAAAAGTCGAAGTTCTGTGATGCGACACAAAATCTGAAATTTAATACTCGAACCTCGTGATCATCGATTTGTTTTCCAATTTCGACAGCCATATTCAGATTGGATTCCTTGGTATCCGACAGAACCGTCTCACTGTCGCCTTTGTAACTACGCTTCTGAATACAAAATATTTTGGAAATATTAAATTCTCATCGAAAAGACCTGCTTCTTTCTATTTGGATGCCCCGCAGTGAGTTCCGCATACGCAACTCCTCCGTCCGAAAACTTCCTGTAATTGGTGATAATATTATCGGGCACCAGGAGAAAATGCGCCTCTTGATCTACCGCCGTTATGCATTCAGTTTTCGCTGTTCCAGAGCCAGAGGTTCTAGAACAATGGTAATAAAACGGAATTAGATGCCGCGTTGTGGTGCCCTACAACAGCGATCTTGCCCATCGCACTACAGTAGGTATATTTTATGATCTGCCCTACCGAACTCCAGAATATAAGATGATGCCCAACCGTACTACAGTATACCTCTCAACGTCGTGGGCATGGTGTCGGTTGGCGCGGCATTTTCTGATGCATGCAATGACGATTCCGATGGCGACGACCCCGACCAAGGCTGCGATGACGGAAAACGACGGCAGCAACTGGATAATCGATATTGTCGGGAACCCAAATTTTCTCAAATTTCTACATAATTGCAACAAATTTGTACCGCCTAATCTTCAGTATTTTTGGCAATGTAGTGGAACTAGGTAATCCGCTATCTCCGCGTACTCTTGACCGATAGAAGCGCTCCAAGAGATTTGTATAATTATTTTCTTATCTAATTGCTTGGTTCCAGATAATAACTGACTTTTCAAATACTTGGAAAATACACACATAAATCATCTTGTCGTCATCCGCAGCTTCGATCGATTCAGTTTGCGCCTTCGTCCCGGCCACCAGAAGAAACAGGAGAAGTGGAGACATTCCTTAGCAGAACAGAGATCAAATATCACGTCGAGAAAGCACCTGGGAGGCGGACGAGTCGACGGAGTGAACGAGGCGACCGAATGAAAGCAAGTGAAGAAACTGGACGGGGGGAGGAAAAAGTGAATCAACACTTGCGTTGTTGACATTTACATAGTTTGCTCGAAATGCAGTTTTTAAATAATCACCGAGTGCTTTGTCTGGTCTGAAATCGATGTTCAGTCTAGACTGTCTGATTTCGTTCAGTCGCTTCGTCGTCCGCTCCAGGCGAGGCCCGTCTCCTCCAGTCACTATGGACATGTAAGTTGGCTTCTTC
>JACMIG010000321.1:5778-28233 GCA_014805385.1 Levipalatum texanum
GGAGGTGGGGGGGGGAGAGTGGAGAGGCTGTGTTGTTGCATTCGCGTGCGCTGCGCCACAACAACCCCTTTCCTCTCAACAGGAAAAGGAACGCGTGTACCAGCTCTCCTCTCCTCCGACCCTATTCATTTGTCTCCTCCTTTCCCATCCTTATCTTCATAACTGCTCGCATGCTTACTTGTCTTCCCCTGCCCGATGCATCGTTAATAGCGGCGTTCGTCGTGGCCAATCGATCACCACAAGGTTACAGGATCGGGTGCTTCCCATACATAAAGTATCACTGCACTGCTCGACCGGTAGAAGATCTACGGACAGAAGACCGTTTGTGGAGGATTCTGACACTTGCCAATCTCGGTATGCTTATTTCGATAAGTAATAATAATGTCGATGGCAGGGGATTTTTGATGTTCGTTTCCCTGCTGTCTTTTACACGACCATTTATATCGGTTGCCTAAACTCTGCAAGGTCTCTATGATCTACTATCAAAGTAAATTGAGGCCTTCCATGCTTGGTGTACGGAGTAGCGGCAGTAGCACTGATCAGGCACTCGGAAAGTGTTGACATTGACGGTGACTCGGTCCCCATCCACTTCCTGATCCCTGAGGACTGGCAAGGCTCTCGGCATCACAGGTACGTAGTTGGCTAGGCTCATTCCGCTCTTTATACTTGATACCACAAACTGATCCTTATCTAATGAATAAAATGCAGGTAGTATGCACTGGGGACACTCGGAGTATTGGCCGACACTGCAAGCGTGGCTCATTCTCGTCCTCATCGTTTTCCCGGCCATCGGATTCGCCTTCAAGGTGGAGCATATTCATTTTCCCGTACCTTAAAACATCCGAGCACTGAACCATTTATTCGTAAACTCTTGGGAAGGAAACTTTTAACTATTTGCCCTGGGTATCCATTTGTGTAAATTTGCATAACTGCACAAAAGCAAAGATAAGTTGAATTGGTTGCAGGCAGTGTCGTCGGTGTTTACATGGCTCTTCCGTCTTCTGCTCGGTTTGTATAGCTACGTCTACTACGATGTCGAAGAAAGGTCCCCTGTGAGTACATGTCCTATTTGCAATTCGCCCGCTTTCGTTAGTCCGAATCGTGCCAATGGAAAAGCCGTTGAATCTCCTATTCCCGCCCCTACTAATCCTGTAGCCAAAAAAGAAGATAGTGCATCCTCTAGAGAATCATTTTGCTACTAATCAGACCGGTCGTGTACTTCGTGCTAGAAACTCGATGCTTTGCAGATACTTTACGTTGTGATGTTGCTGGTTATTTCGGTTGAGCCCTAATGAGATCTCTCGTTCCTTTTAAACAAATGCCCTTATCCCTTGTCGCTTTCGAACTGCCGCTACCTCTCGAGAACGATAACATCTGCTTCCAAGCATAGTATTTGCAATTGAATAATACTGGGATATTACGGAAAAGTGCTTTATGATTGAATCTGCCTCTTTTGCAAAATAAATGTGTTTCACATGCAACACATCGGAAAAGAGCGTTAGTCCGATGAAAGAACTCTAGACATCGAAATGGCGGCGTTAACGACAGTTCAAGTTTGAGCACCTGCAGACTCACGGAATCCATAAACGTGTCCAGGTCGAAGGCGTGCATTGGCAGGTGCTCACCCTCCATCCCTCGTTCGCCCCTCCATCAAATACTCTGTGTGAGAAGTTAGCTGCAGACAAGGATGACACAGTACCCAGTGCATTAGGGCGAGTTTGCATTGGGATGAAATGGCAAGGTCATGGAATGACGAGGAAGACTTGAGGACAACAACAATGGCATCCAACAACCCGAGTATATAATATGCGAGAGTGAACTGCATCAGTGATCATCTGGGGCTGAGAAGAGTTCTTCTTCGTCGCTGGACTCCTCTAGCATGGGAGTAGAGTGTTGTGGATGACCGTATCGACGTTGGCGGGACTTCCCAGGAGGGCCCCTACAGAATGGCGAAGGGGGCGAGGAGGGCTCACCTGCACATCTTGATCAACACCCACGCCACCACAACGAGAACAAGTACGGCAGCAACGGCGAGGGCTCGGAGGGGAGCGGAATCATCCCACTCCCAGGCCGACGCACTCATCCGCCCTCGATGAATTGATTCTCACCCCCCAAAGGGCCGGGCTTCAGAATGGCGCGAGAGGGACAGACAGTCAGATCTCTGCTCTGCGTCTCTGTTCTTCCATACAAATAGACAACAATCTTCATCCACTATGGAGAACGTATGACGATCTAATAATTAGTGTAAAGTTAAAACTTTAAATACCGAGATTTACAGTGACGGTATCTTACCACGATGAAAGGTGTAGTTTCAACCGTTGCAAGAGGCTCTTTTATTCAAATACACATCATCTACATGTAGCCGAAACTGAAACTGATACAGTCCGTTTTTTTCTAGAATTAGCAGGGACGACGGGGAGGGAGGGAGGGAGGACGAGGGGCCTCAGTTGGCCTGGATTATGCGCATCGTATTCGTGTATCCGGCGCCCTGTCTCCATCCAGTGATGACGACGAGATTGTCGCCGGGATGAATGAAGCCACGATCGCGGCCAACGTCGATTCCGAACTGGATGCGGCCGTCGACGTCCGTCGGCCAATCGGCAGTGCGCTCCTTGTCGTAGTGGAGGGGGAAGATGCCACGGTAGAGATGCAGCTGGCGGGCCACGTGCTTGTGGCTGAAGAAGGTCCCCTTCCCCCTCTCCTTCCATTCCCTCCTACCGGCAGATGGTGAGGATGGGCACGGGAGGGCGGTAGCGAGAGCAGAGGAGGGCCGATCGACCAGTCGTTGTAATGAGCAGAATGGCCGACGCCTGCATTTATTCCCCCTTTACACTTCCTCCCTCCCGTGGGACTCGCCTTGCAGAGGACGGCCGCCGTAGTGGCAGAGATTGCGATGGTGTGGGTCATGTCCGTGGGCCGAGGAGTGTTGAGGAGGAGTTCGTCGAGAAGCTTCGAGTGGTAGATGGCAGCCTCAGCCTCCTGCAGGGGACAGTCGAGGGGGGAGGAAGTGGGGGAGGGAACCTTGCAGATGTAGTGCATGATCTGGAGTGCCTCGAGGGGGTAGTCTCCCTTGGCAGTCTCTCCCGACAGCATGACACAATCTGCCCCGTCGAGGACGGCATTGGCCACATCCGATCCCTCGGCCCTCGTCGGTCGTGGCTTGTGAACCATCGACTCCAACATCTGCGTCGCGCAGATAACGGGCTTCCCTGAAGGGCCATCGATTGGAGGGGAGGATAGAGGGGGAGGGGAACCTGCTCGGTTGCACTTGGCAATAAGCATCTTCTGGGCGAGGAACACCTTCTCCGCCGGAATTTCGATTCCCAGGTCTCCACGAGCCACCTGGACGAGTATGTGGAGGAGGGGAGAGGGGAGAGGGGGGGGGGAGGGGAGGGGAGAAGGACTGACCATGACTCCGTCGGAGGCTTCGATGATCTCGTCAGCCTTGTCGACTCCTTCCTGGTTCTCGATCTTGGCAATGATCTTGATGTTCTTTCCCTTCTCTCCGAGCACCTGCAGTCATACATTTCACTTCCTTCCAGTCCATTCCAAACATCTCGGATAATCTTGATTCCAGCAGCGTTTCGGATGAAGGACGCGAAGATGATGTCGACGTCCTGCTCCACGCCGAACTGGAGATCCTTGATGTCCTTCTCGGAGACGGCGGGGAGGTCGACAGCAGTGCCTGGAAGGAGGGAGTGGAGGGGGAGGGGGAGAAGGGGCCTTACCAGGGAGGTTGACGCCCTTCCTCGACCCGAGCATTCCTCCGTTCTCGACAGTGCAGACGAGTGCATCTTCGTGGACGTCCTCGACAACGAGTGAGAGCAGTCCATCATCGATGTAAACTCGCGATCCGGTGGACACGACCTGCATCTCCTCCCTCTCCTCCTCTCCCCTTTCTCCCTCGCACCTTGCAGATGTTCTTGTAGTCGACGTAGAGATTGACGGCAGTTCCGGAGTTCTCGAACTTGGGGTCTGTGGTGAGTCGAATGGAGGCTCCCTTGACTAGTTCCACTTCGGCCGATCCTCCGCCCGTCAGGAGACCCGTTCGGATCTCGGGTCCCTTCGTGTCGAGGGCAATGGCAATCAGGCGAGTCTCGCTGAACGATTCCACCGCCGTGCGAACGTTGGCGATCGTCTCGGCGTGGTACTGACAATGAGGAGGAAGGGTAGAGGGGGGAAGGGTGAGGAGGGGAAGGGAAGGAGCACCTCGTGGCTGCCGTGCGAGAAGTTCATTCGAGCGATGTTCATGCCGTTCAGTATCATCTTCTGCAGCATTTCGACGGATCGGCAGGCGGGGCCTGAGAAGGGGGAGATTGGAGCGAGGGAGAGGAGGCAGTAACCGATGGTGCAGATGATGCCAGTCTTCCTAACGAGATGAGGAGGGTCTCGGATGTCGAGCTTGCAGAGATGGTCGAGGTGGGTAACGGCAGGGAGGGCATCGATCTTCTGTTCCTGCCTGAACCACGCAGCCTTCCCATTCATCCCCAGGAGACCATACGGAGTCTTGATACGGAACCACGGACAAGACATTCACACACAACTCCTCACGACTCCCAGTCTACCACGAATAGACTCACAAAGCGATATTCCTTCATCCTCAATTTATATGCAAAATAAAAGTGTCGACTATCGACTGATGAAATATTGCCTGTCTAGACTAGCAATGCCTCACTGCTTGTATATTGGACAACCGTCTGCGGAAGTTTGTGAAAGGAGTGCCTCTTTCACGTGAAAGACACGCCTCGCTGACCCCGCACGGTCAAGTCGTTAAACACCCAAATAAGTAAGGATAATGCGTACTTGAAGTAATCGCCGGAATGTTCCTCCTCGATAGTCATCCTTCGCGCCATCCCCGCTCTCTTCGCTCGTGCCGCCGCCATCGCATCGTCCCGATCTCCCTCACCCTAAACAAATAACCATTTCATCATGTAACAAATACGGAACAATGGCGAAAATTAGGAAATTACCCGTTTGTCAGAGCGCAGCTGCTGTTCTGTAGACTCGGACATCACTGAAATGACGGGGTCACTCAAGCACAACAAGCCAAAAGTAGATCGCGAGCGGGAGGAAATGAACAGCAACGAGTAAGCGGAGCGACAACAGCGCTCAGCAATCGATGCCGCTCTACTGCCGGGCCATAGGCCTCCGCGCTCCGCCCCCTTTTCAACCCCATCATCGCACTCCATGGTGCGCAATAAGCACTTGTTCAAAATCCTGATTCCGCGGTATCTTACGTATGTACTGCATTACGTCGTGTTGATTCCAAAGGCATTCATCTCAGAATAAACAACAATCTTTATCACTTGGCAAAACAAAACCGAATGATAACAGCCCCAACAACCATCGATAATCATATTTAAAAGAAAAGAACAATGAACGAATGGCTCTTTACATCTTATCGAGGAAGTTATCGAGAGCCGGGACACCCTCCTTGAGACCCTTGCGTTTCCTAGTCTCGGTGACGACCTGGGCGGGCTTGCTGGTTCCATCGAAGGGATCTCCGGGGAGAATCTGCCAGTGGTCGAACACGCACTGGGGGAAAGCCTGGCCACCGGTGTTGGAGCGGAGGTCAGCCGTGAAGCCTGAAATGACAGAATAACGGATGAACACATTGTATGTAGTTACCGAAGGACTCGTTGACGGGGAGGTAAGCCTTGACGACGAACATGGGGGTGCCAGCAACCTGCAACCGTGAAATTAGAACTGTTGATGAGAGAACTTAATGCAAGCCTTTATATGTTACCTGCGACTCCTCGAAGACGTGTCCGCGCCTCCTGTTGAGCACTCCGTAGATTCCTCCGACGGCAGCCTCCGGGCACTGAATTTCGACGAGGTAGACGGGCTCCAGCAGACGAGGCTGCGCGGTGAGGACGGAAGCGTAGACGACACGACGAGCAGTAGGGATGACCTGTCCACCTCCACGATGGATGGCATCGGCGTGGAGGGTGACATCATGAATGTTGAAGCGGATTCCGCGCATGTTCTCGTCGCAGAGAACTCCCTCCTTGGTGGCCCACTGGAATCCAGCGACGACAGAGTCCTTGATCTCGTTGAGGTACTGGACTCCCTTCGTGACATCCATGAGAAGGTTGGGGCCAGTTCCATCAGGACCGAAGCACCAGATCTTGCGAGCCTCGGTGACGTCGTATTCGTACTTCTCGGCGAGGATCTTGGCGCGCTCCTTGAAGTCTCCGCGGGGATCGACCTTTCCGGCCTCGATGTCATCGGCCAGACCATCAGGCATGGGCACAGCGGAAAGGAACAAGCGGTTGTGCTTGTTGGGGGACTTGGACAGGCAGATCTCAGAGGACTCGGCAGCGACGGTCTCGCGGTAGGACACGACGGGATCGGACTTCTTCAGGGGAATGCAAGCGTGGTCCTCCTCCAGATCCTTCAGGCAGATCTCCAGATGGAGCTCTCCTGCTCCAGCGATGATATGCTCTCCAGACTCCTCGAAGATGCACTGGACCATGGGGTCGGACTTGGCCAGGCGCTTCAGACCTTCGACGAGCTTGGGGAGATCTCCGGGGTTCTTGGGCTCCACGGCAACGCGCACGACGGGGGACACGGAGAACTTCATGACACGAAGGTTGTGGGCATCCTTGAAGGTGGTGATGGTTCCTCCCTTGACGAGGTACTGGTCCACTCCGACGAGTCCAGCGATGTTTCCGGAGGGAATGTCCTCGATGGGCTCGGTGTAGCGACCCATCATAAGAATGGTGCGCTGGATGGTCTTCTCGTAAAGGTCGTCCTTCTTGCCAGGAACATAGTTGGGTCCCTGGATGCGAGCCTTCATTCCAGTGGCGACCTGAAATAACGTGTATACAGGGGCCTGTTGCTTAAAACTGAACCTTTCCAGAGAAGACACGTCCGAAAGCGTAGAATCGTCCCTTGTCGGATGTTGGCACCATCTTCGACACGTACATCATGAGCGGTCCGTTGGGGTCGCAGTTCTTGATGGCGACAGCAGCCTCGTCATCGTGGGGTCCCTCGTAGAGCATCTCCATGCGGTACCTAAACGAAACTGATAAATACGCAATAACATACGAGACCATTTATGCGACCATATCTAGTTCACTACTTACTTCTGGGCCGTCACGGGAGACGGAAGGTGGATGCAGATCATCTGGAGCATGGTGTCTCCAGCGGGGAGCCACTTGCGCATGAACACCTTGAACGTTTTTTTTTAAACAAAACCGATATTAACGAACCTTCATGAGGGGCTTTCCTTCGAGGTCCTTCTCGTCGTGAGCGAGCTTGATGCCGAGCTTGTCGACAAGCTTGGCAACCTCGTCCCTCTTGATGTTCATGACGGCATCGAAGACCTTAACAGCGCATTAGATACTGATGAACCCGAACAAATGATTTCGATGAAAGCGAGCACGAGTCAATTACTCGTTAGAAATAATATAGGTGAACCCATACCTTGAAGATGGGGTCGAGGACGAACTGGGTGAATCCACGCTTGGCGTCACCAGTCTGGGTGCTGGACCACTTCTTGGTCTTGGCGTCGAAGAAACGATCGCCCCACAGGTTCTTCATCAGCTTGTCCACCTGAACGACGTATCATTGTCGAGCGCCTAACTTTTGGAATACCTGGACTCCGAACTTGTCGGCGTAGATCTCGGCGAACTGCTTAAGGGTGAAGGCCCATCCGTGCAGTCCAGAACCGAATCCGACGTTTCCGATGGAGGGGTCGACCATGATAGCTCCCATGGGACCGTCGTCGTCTCCGTACGTGGCAATGATGACGTTGATGTTCTCGACAATCCTCTGGAAGGTCTGGAACAGCTCCTCCTGTCCGAGCTGAAGCTCCAGAAGAGCACGGTCCATCTTGTTCATGAAGAGCACAGGCTTGATACGTTCGGCGATGGCCTGGCGCAGCACAGTCTCGGTCTGGACGCACACGCCTATAAAGATATGGCATGCCATGATAATGTCCGTAATTCTCACCAGAGACGCAGTCGACCACGACGAGAGCACCGTCAGTGACTCGAAGAGCAGCAGTAACTTCGGACGAGAAGTCAACGTGACCGGGCGAGTCGATCAGGTTGATCAAGAAACCGTTGTACTTCTTCTTCTCACCGCCAACTTCATTGACCTCGACCTTCAAAAAATCGTAAGTTTGAATCCTCAGAAAAATAGTACCTGAGTCTCTCCCTTGATGAAGGGGATGTCCTTTTCGCTGAGCTCGAAGAACATGGAGATGGCTCTGAAAGTGATTGAATTAACTTTTAGCGAGGAAAATATTTACGTCGATTTGATGGTGATGCATCGCTCCTGCTCGTCCTTGCGGGTATCAGTGAAGCGGGTCTCCCCGGCCTTGGCTCCAGCAATGATTCCGGCCTTCGAAACCAGCGAGTCGGTGAGCGTAGACTTTCCTGCAAACGGGCAATTTGTGAATCGATTTAGAGATAAATTTTACCGTGATCGACGTGGGCGATGACGGACATGTTGCGGATGTTCTTCTTGCGATCCATGAGGCCGCGGATTTCATCGATAGTAAAGTTCACCTAGGAACAGCAAATATGTGGACAAAAATTCAGAAACCACATAACACATGATTAATATGCTCACCATGGCGAATGTTGGAAGTTGCTCTGCGGCAACTTCTCTGCAACAGGTGTAGAAGGACCGCACAAACGAGGCGGCGAGCAAGCAATGAGTATATCACCGAGGTCAGGGGAAGGAATGGACTGCAAGGAGCCAAAACTGCAATAGGCATCAACCCTTCAAGTACGGTAAGCGGTAATTTCAAAAACTTGGCAAAGTGCCCAATTTATGGCGCCGAAATTTCAAACTATGTTCTAAATATTTGTTTACATTTTTCCCGCACTATTAATTTCGTTTTCCTCACTATTAAAATAATTATTACATTATTGAACGCTTCATTGAGCCGCGGTACATGCTTTCAGGGATGGATGCATCGCAATCGGATGAAAATACTTCGACAACGACCGAGTTTCATGCCGAAGAACTTTTGGAAAACGCAAGCAACGTCAATTCGCCAAAACCACTATCAGCCGACGAACGTATCAGCGCGAGAAGGCGAAACCTTTTGAAACGGCTGAACTTGGCTGATACTGAAAAGCCGATCTTAACCAAGTCGAATGATTACGTCGATGATACGAAGCAGGTTCAATTACGTGGTTCGATTCTTGATCTAATTTTGTTGCAGCAAGAGGAGAAAAAGTCGCTCGAATGGCTGAAGGATCGTTTCCCTAGTATTAATATGGAGCCGAAGAAGTCCGCTGCCCTTGCTCCTGGACGAGGTCAGTGAATAAATACATTCTATTTCATCCCATGTAGAAATCAATGGTGCAGCCAGAAATGGGTAAAAGTGGCGATAAATAAGGGTAGGGTACCGCCGCCACGAGTCAAGAAACGTGTTTCGCTGGGGTAGGTAGCCGCCCCCACCGAACCGGGTTACAGCAGTAAGTTGCGGAGGGTGTCGCCATTTTCCCCTTACTCCGGTGGTATTTATTCACTGGTTAAAGTCTAGATAGTGCACAACATTACGGCATCGCTACACAACATTGCACAACATTGCAGAAGCACAATAGCAATATCCATGCACTAGGCGGCCAAATGGCCGGATCTAAAAATATATTCTTCTCCGATAGTTTCCGTCTCCCGTATTTTTATACTACCTTAATCACCTTTGAGTAGGTAAATTCGTTCAGAAATTATTTTACCGCATCTCCATGAGCAAAGGTAGTAGGACATTTCATATTTCAAAACAACAAACAAACGCATGTGGTATTATTTGAGAAAGAAGACTGGTTTTTTTGCCTCTTTATGAACATATCTACTTCATGTATGTAGTGTTATAATTACATTTTTAGGCGCGACAATGAAAGACACTAGGATGGAGCTCGCCACAAGTCTATCCGATCGACGAAAGAAAGATCAGACCCGTCGCAAAGAGCTATTCATGAATGATAATGAAGAATTGTTCATTGCTCAACGTGAATGTGAAGAAGAAGAGGACGAAGACGACGAGGAATATGTCGAGGATGAATGCGAAGAAGTGGTATGTATTGAACTGGTGGTTATGAGGATTTCGGATCAATAGTTGAGCTCGAATGGGAAACCACTTTTTCACAACCACTCGACGGGCGAAATGGGCATCGATCTACTGTAATATTGCGCGTGATTTAGTAGACCGATGAGAGTATTTTCCGGGAAATACATAAAACAATTCTTGGAATTGAATCCTAATCGTCTTTTGTGGTACAACATTTCAATAGAAGTACAATGTCATCTTTTACAGGAGGATCAGGGAGAATCTGCTGAAGAAACCGTTCCGCCAGGTGCTCCCTGTAGTCCCACTCGAGCCGCTGATGATGATGATCAGAACAACACTACACCGAAGCCGGAAAGTACAGATCTACAATCTCGGTCTCGTAGAATGACAGAGTTACAGGTGAGTAATTTTCTGATAGGAATTCCAGGGGTCACTGTTCACACGAACTATCCGCCCGAACATGATTTTGCCCGTACATGATAGTTTTTCAGGGTTCAGAAGATGAAAAAAATTCAGGGCGTTGTAAATCCGGATGATACTCGCTCACCAGAGTTTCCGAACTCATATTCGCAATGGTACGAAGAGTCTGAGAGGTTCCCCCTCTCTCTGAATGTAGGTTCGGAACAAATTTCAGTTCTTCGGTAAACCAAGATGGTTCTCATGATAACAAGAAATTTGAAAACATGATGGACGAATTCGGAGTTAAAAACAATGGAAACGAAACTTCAATACTCAATCTGTGCTCGGGAGAGTTCCAAACGCAGGGCACTCAAAAACATCGACCGTCGAAGGGTGAATAATTAAAACTCTACTTCAGCATGAGAACCCCTGTCATTAAGTTGTCGTTTACAAAGAGGATCGAGACACGCCCGGGCCCTTGCCAGTGAACAACCTCCTCAACCCCCGGGTATGGGTTCTCGTTCTCCGTTTAAATATTTGCAATGTAGACTGCAATCCCGACTGAAGACTTTGTCCATGACAGCGACACGAAGGATCTGCGAAACGAAATGAACGAAGATAAACCAACTTCACCTGTTTCGATGGTAAAGAACCTTTATGCTAAAATATAAAAGCGGTAAAAGAAACGTCATTGTGCACATGGTAGTTTTTTTAAATGACGGCTTCCTTATTGTAGCTTCTAGATCCTAGTTGACCGTCTTTTTTACAATAAACTTGCCATCAAATAAAAATCTAGTCCGAACCGTATGCTACGTATGATTTGAATCACAACTTTTACATAGTATCTTCCAAATTATGCGCATAGACCATTTTTGATGCGTGTCATTATCGGAGTTCCAAAGGTGCTGAATGTAGCATCCCAGTCTGTCTGTTCCCTTTCCTAGAATTGCGGTCTGGACTAATCATGGAAATAGTTTCGAACATATGTCCTGGGGGTCACGAAGTCCCTAGCGGAATTGAATCGACGAAATCTTCGCTAAAAGGTGCGAACGGTAAATGCTTAATACACGTCTCTTTAATTACATGTTTAGATTCGACCAATTCGCAGAGCTTTCATCGATGATGACGACGAAGAAAAAAGCGAGGATGATGAAGAGGATCACTCGGACGAGGAGGAAGCCGACGCGGAAGAGGAATCCGACGTGGAAGAGGAACCTCCAGCAGCTTCCGTTTGTTTTTTATTCCAGCATTTCCATTAAGCGTATAACTTGTTACAACAATGAATCGATCCTATTTGCGAATAGTATAGCGGATACAGGTGATACATTTTGATATTTTCAAGAATTGCGATATTCAGACCGTGCAAAAGAATGACGTCGACTCTGACGACGAGCTGGCCATTTACCGAGCTATGCGCCAAACGTATGATTTTGTGTTCTTTTTATGAAAATGTTCGATAATACTTTTTTTTATTTATGTCATTTGAGTTCAAGATGGGATCATAACCTGGTTCAACGGGTCCCGAATTCAGGGCTAGTCGATTTGTGGATGAGGAAGCAGAACTTTCTGGAGACGATGTTGGTAGCGACGATGATCGAGAGGAAGACGGGCCTGACGACTACGAGGTTCGTGAATCAATTACTCAGTCTCCTTTCTACTTGCACTACAGGCGGAGGCCGGAGACCTTGATGACGTTCCCGAGGAAGAAGAGCTACGCAGGGATCTACACAAGCAACTTATGAAAGACGAGAGTGCCAGAGATCACAAGGATCTCATGCTTTTGCGAGAAAAGTACGATTGCCTGTCGAGAAAATTATGATTGTCTGATGATCATATTGAGTTTAGGTTCCTGGCTGAAGGAGATCTAACAGGAGTGGAGACGAATAGATCCTTCCGACTAAAGCTGAGACAAGATGATCATGAAGAGATCGATGAAGAGGCCGAGACGATAGAGGATAATGAAGAAGATGTCCCCATTAATATCGAGTCCGTTAAATTACGGCTTCTCGGAGTAAGCATTCAATATAGACATGCATGTATTCGTAATGTTGATTTGAGGGTGAGGAGGAGCAGGAAGAGGCTCCAGACTCTTTCGAGGACGCTCTCATTGGAATGGTTGTAGCGACTGCGCCGAGTGTTCAGCGGTATGTTTTGACTGTGATGAGAGGGATGAGGAGAGTGCAGGGTGCGACCGTCGTTGTTATCGACGGTGCCAACGGGGACGGCGCGGAGGGAGACAATGTCGGAAAAGGAACCATCAGCTAAGAATGCATTCTTTGTCAACATTGCATCCACGGATCAGGAAGTGAACACCTCATCCAAGAGAAAACTTCCCTTTCCTAATTTCAATGAAACTAAAAAATGTAGAACGTCGAGCAGTGACAGCTTTCTCTCGAGTCTTGAAAAGAAATAGAATACATCTGAAGTTCCTATGCCATCATATGTAGAACGATGTTATGCAACCACTCACTTGTAACATTCAATTTTTGCAGTATGCCTTCGATATTTTTTCAAATGCTAAACTTTCCATTTTTAACTAACTTACATATACCTCAACGGCTAACATATCACTTGACACTAATTGTTGATCTTGTTTCCTCATGAAGATAAATTTATCTCGAATGATGTGGCCACTGCAATTTACTTCCGTATAGTAGCGGAATGGTTATCGGTAAGTTAAATATCGACGACTTTTAATATTTACATAGTAGTGAGTATGCTGTCGGCTGCTCGCGCAAGCAATATCATCGCCCGTCGCTTCCTCGCTGCTCCGGCATCCAAGGTACGCTGTCGATTGTCTAGTCGCAATGTATCTCCAAAATACACTGAAAAAAATACTGAGAACAGTTCAGTACTGATACACGCGTGAAATGATGTTACCTCGAAGATCTCGCAGCATAAATAAATCCCCTACACGTAATGGCTTGAGAATTGGGCGGAATCAACATCATATACATCAACCCCCTCCCTTAAAAGTCCTGATTGGAATGTCAGTTATTGTCCTCATCCAGATATATTGTGAATTGTTTCTTACTGGTCTATATATACGTATGAGCATTTTAGGTTGTAGCTGTGAAAGACGACAAGTCTTTGGTGGAAAGCGACGCTCGAAAGATCGCTGAGCACGCTTGCATCAACTTCTACGTACAAGGTGCGTCGATGTCCGATTTAGCGGTAGGAACGGATCCCAGAACGGAAGTAACTTTGTTGCCCTGTGTTCTGCGCATTCTCAAGATGCATATCTGGGCGAGGGTTATCTTGCGATCTCGACCTTGTGCGTTAATTGCCGAGGACATGACTCGCTGCAAAGGAGAGTTCTCCTTACATCGAATTGTGCCATGAATGCCAATATTTCTCCCATTTCTCGTCAATTGCTGGAATTTAGGAGAAGAGCCGGGCCCTCGACTGAAGCCTGATGCTGAATATCCCCCGTGGCTGTTCGAGCTCGATCTGAAGCCGCCCGCCCCTCTCGAAGATCTCGATTCAAGCAGTTGGCAGTACTGGAGAGCACTCCGAAAAAGGCAGATTGATCAAGTAGATATCATCTGCGTCCACCAGTCAACTTTCTTGTTGCAGGCAAGTCGCATCCAGCGTCTCAGGGCTCGCTTCCTCCATCTCCAAAATTCACCCAGTATGAGGAAATAAAATTTTCAATTTCATTACAATAGCTATACGTAGAATAAAAATTTCAAATCAATGATCAGGTTGATGCGTGCAAGTAAACAAGGTACTGCTTTCGAGTACATACGATTACACTATATTCTAGGAGGTGTGAATTAGAACTAGAGACCACGGACAGGATGCGGGTGGTCGCCCCATTGACTGGCATATGGTAGAGTCAGTTTGCGATCGAGTTTTCACCCGCGACACCTGTAACACTAGTAAGTGAATGGAGGGGTGGAGTTGTGAGTGGGCGGGGCTGGGAGCACTTCACTAGCACACTATGGCCCTCCCGCCCAAGGAGGCAGGTTCCTCCTCCGCCTCTCATCATGACGAACACATTGCCAAGATGACTGCAGGTGCCCCCTCCCTCCTCACCCCCCATTCCCGCAGGTACCGCCGTTGCTTTCTCGCTCTGTCCACATGCACCACTTCGAGAGAGGAAGAAGATGCTCGATGGCTGCTTGGCCGAGGGAAAACTCGCCGTGGTCAGCTAAGCAATACCACAAAATGCAATCTGAACTATAGACCTTCGTCGATCTTGGCATAAATCTGGTGCTGCCACTCGATCAAGTCATAAAATCGGCATTGTCTCAAAAGGTAATCAATCGAATGAGTTGTCGTGTAGTCATTATGGTAACCCGAGACCCTCCCAGATAAGAAGACAGAATAGAAGGTTGTTGGAAGAAAGGGTTCATCAGATCTGCGTTGAATCGAGCCTCGTATTCAATGGGACTGCGATGCGAGTGCGAGGGGAACTGAGCGGAGACACGCTAGAAGGGCGAATCCACGCCCTCCCTTCTCTCACTCCCCCAACATCTCCTTCCATCGCTTCTCACATCCAAAACGTCCACTCTATCTTAGGCCTCTGAATGAAACCGATTGTCGTGTGCATTTGTTCACGTGTGCATCGAGCAGTTGTTCACATTTCGATTCGTCCTCTCTCTCGTTTCAAACGTTGTAACAATTGAATGGCAGACCAATTGTCCTTCAATGACTCTTTTCACTTGATATTCACAAGATATTCTAGGGATCGATGTCCATGTTTTAGGACCCATGTCAGTGCAATGGCACATCATCACGGCATCTCGTCTTTTGATCTCACCGCCTTCAGTTTCCATTGGTCCACCGACGAATTCAACACCATCTGCACGAGGAAATAGTACGACAGTTGTGAAGTCAGAAAGACTGATAAATGGTTTGGGCTCAAGATGGAGGAGGATCCAGAGTAGTCAGATTCATCTCACAACATCTCTTGTTGAAAGTAGGAGCAACATTGAGATATAACTGGTGTAGTAAATCTCGCTGTGCACCAGTTAAATATCCAGCATTCATATTTATCTTCCAAAATGTACTAGTTGAGCAAAAAATAACCACAACGTTTTCAAACATAACAAAGGGATTCAGCGGAGATTACCGAATCGCACTCTACATCCAACTGTGTCACAATGACCAGATTAGAACTCATGCCACAGAACTGGGCGCAAGGGATTTCGTGTAAAAACGGAGGTGCGTTTGAGTGGTTGGAAGGAGGACCTTTTGATCCTTGATACTCACGATGCTGCCTGCTGGAAGGCCATGGAAGATCTGCACGGGCTCCTTCTCTTCCCTCGCGCTCTCCTCGCTATTCGAGTACCTGTAAACAGATTCAATTCGTAATAAACTTCAAGAATGTTGACATTACATAGTTTTTGAGCTAAACGAAATATACAACTGGTTCTTTAAAATTTCAATACTAAAAACTTTTAAAACCGGATTCAACGTTGTTGGAGTACAGAGCTTAACAAATTGATTGACAGGCTCACCCATATATGTGGGAAAGTCGTTTCCTCTCGTCGTCGATGGCCTGGTGATTGGCGAGATATCCTCTGTTGAGCGCACTCGAATAGTACTCGAGAAGGGTGGGAGGGGGAGCCTTTCGACTCGGAATGGGCTCTCCCGACAGGAACCATTCTTTGGGCGAAGCGGCACATTTGATGGCCAATGGATCGTAGTATGCCGCCCTCAGAGTTCCCCCCGCTCTTTCCACCGCTGCGATCGACTGCTGGCAGACACTCTGCACTTCCAGATCCACGCGATGAGAGAATGAAGCTTCCCCCTTAATCCACGTTTATCCTCATCAACCATGTAAAACAACCTCAGGAGTCAGCATAATTCCAGCTTCGTCCCTTATTCGGAATTTCCTCGTAGCAAGCAGTGCGGGGAGGTCAATGGGCTTGGTGGCGTCGATCCAGCCGAGGTCGATTAATCTCGAAAGCTCGAGCAACGATAAAGGCACCATCGGGCGTCCATATCTTCAACGTCAATTATAAAAGTTATAGTGTTTGACAGGACTTTGAAACGTCGTTCATCTTCCTTTCGCCTGGGAACATACGATGCCAAGGGCGGAAGAAATCTCCCCAGATCCAGCCAAGAGGAGGCTTCGCTGCTCGTTCTAGTGTTCCCTGAAAAGGAATATTGTCAAATCACACAACTTCGTCGTTGATAAATAGCACACCCACATATCCGCTGCTACAGTTCGTCCTTTGGACCGAATGACTTTTTTCCAGAAATAATGTGGGCAGGCTAAATCGGTATTTTGGTTTTCCTGTTTCGATCTAAATGCCCTCAGATAGTTCACATGGACTATGCGATATACAATGTCCAGCACTGATGCATAGCCAATTAATTAACTTTTCAACTTTAAGCTATCCTATGGAGATTCCCAGCCTACTGGGACCTAGATCTTCAACGCTTTTCTTGCTGTTTTATTGACATTGAGATGAAAAATTAGTGTAAACTATTTGTTAGTGCGTATTTATTTCCTTTGAATGAGTAATTTTTCACATATTCTTCGGAAAAGTTCCCTGAATTTAAGAATCTATGAATCCGCCTCCTCTCTTTACATTTTTAGATAGCAGTTTCATGTATTTTTTTCCAGAAATGAGGCTGGCTATTTGGTTCTTTGCGCAAAGAAAGGAATGTGTATAGAATGTTTGTTCCTTGAGACACTTCACACGAATCATAAAATGTCACCTGAGTATGCCCGGTCTGATTATGAGCCTTCCTCGTCACTCTACCATCAGTGCGTGCACCAGGATTGTCCTGAAATAAATCCGATATTCGAATTCAGAGGGCAAACCTTTAGTTCGTGTAGGCGAACACGAGCTGTTTGCTGGATAAGTCGGTATGCTTTTTCCTTTGCCGATGCTCGGGCTGCTGCCATCTCGCCTTCCCTGTGCTTCAATTATCGTTTGATTATTTTTGAGATCGATCATAATAATATTATTATATATTATACTGTTGCCATCACACGCAAGATTATGATGGGCATCAAAAATGTGGCATGAATTGGTCCAGAAAAGGAGTAAGCTATAGAACAACATTGCATTTTCCAAATGTAAAATCTTATCTATCCGAAATTTGATAATAGATCAGATGAAGTACGCGCACATCAAAAAACCAAAATGAAAACTGTGTGTCAGCTAAAATGAAAAATAAAGATTTAACGTCTGCGTCTCTTTCCTTTCGCTGAAATTCCGCATTATACGAACATGATACTCTGTATTTACACTAAACAGCAAAAGTAGTGCGAGCGCCTGATTTTCCGTACTCGTTTTAAGCGCGATAAGAAGTGAAGAGAAACTGCCCCATCCTACGCTCTGCCCACTTCCAGGGAGCCAAGTGCAGATTGTGGGCGGAGCCACGGCGTGCGGCTGTTATTCGGCTCCGGCACTTGGGTTAGACTGGCCGGTTACAGCATCGATTCTGCGCACTTGTCCCCTTTTCTTTTCTTCATCAACATGTTTTATGATACATGACCGTTGATTTACTCTTCTCACGGTAAAAACGTGGTTGGCAAAGCCGACGTTATTTCTTGGGACAGCAATGAGTTGTTTCCATAAGGATTGTTTAGATAGATATGTATATACGACCAGTTGAGACTTCGCGCGGAGGAGTATGTAGTTTCCTAATCCCGTATGCTCGATGGATTGCTTTATCCTCGCCCGGAACTTGCGTATCGAGTGATGTATGCTGAGCCATTGATTCGCGCTCGCTCTTTCCCTCTGCGAAATAGCCCTCCAACTGCCACTCAACAACACTTGCCTCTCAGCCGCGATCGATTCTCCGCTCGCGCTGTTGTTACGTTGGGGCGCATCAGTCTGTTGCCCCTTTACTCACTCAATCCGTAATTAGTCGTGAAATTGTCCACGCGGAAGACTGACCTCGTACAGAACTTTTATGTATTAGTTGTTATCTTAATGGTACCTCTTGCGCGACAATGATTGTGGAGCGCGCAGCCCGTGTGTACCAACTAGTGATGACTATTTTATGCTCAATTCTCTAGAAATTCGTCTGTACAATTGTATCAGTCCCTCGCAGGTGTCCATTCCTATTGCATATCTGTAATACTTGTTATAATTT
Source organism: Levipalatum texanum (assembly GCA_014805385.1). Lineage (NCBI taxonomy): Eukaryota > Metazoa > Nematoda > Chromadorea > Rhabditida > Diplogasteridae > Levipalatum > Levipalatum texanum. Next base: position 24,272 of record JACMIG010000321.1, read on the forward strand.
GAGCCCCCCTTCGCCCTAATGTTTGTTTACAGATCATGGGTAAGGAGGAAGAAGGAGCCAAAGTGCAAAATGTAACAGTGATCTTCCTTGACGGCCAGCGCCATGACTACAAAATACCGGTGAGTCATTCAAGTTCTCTCACCTTCTGTGATTCATTGCAACAAGTACAAACAATTAAATCCATTTTAGCGAGGAGCACTTGGAGAACAACTGTTTGCTGAAGTCACATCCGACATGAGCGTGGAAGAAAAGGATCACTTCGCGCTCTGCTTCATGGATACCAACAACGTGAAGGTATCATGTCCTAATTAAAGGCTTAAATATAAAGTTGTTCATAGGGGGCAATTGGTGGTAGCATGAACGGATTTATTCACTTTGTAGCACTGGCTGTACACCGACAAAAAGATCGTCAGACAATTGAAAGGTTTGATGCTTTCCTTCGTACTGAGAGATGGTCTCGCTTCTGGGAGATACTTCGAAGGCGTCGTACAATCGGTCCAAATCAGATCTGTTTTATCCCGCTTTGGGCTGATAATACGCTATCCAAACATCAGATAAGTCCCTGTTTTTTCATACTTGCGCCTCAAATATGTGCTGAAGTAGGATTAACAAAGGTCTTCAGCTTCACCATGGTGTTTAAAATGATTGTAGGACTACCATGGGTGTTCACCTTCGAAGTCAAGTTCTACCCAACGAATCCTGGGTCGTTGGTGGACGACTCGGCACGGCGCATGCTCTTTATGCAGTGCAAGGAAGATATTTCGACTGGAAAGTGGGTGTTGTCAGTGGGATGTGGTGAATGGGATGACTTGAGGCTGAGTGCGAGTCTGCCCGTGCGTGCCCTGCTGGCTTCCTACGTGACTCAGGCCGAGTTCGGAGACGCTGCTGCAACTGCCGAATACGAGCAATACGTATCGGAGAAGGCGCAGGACAAGGAGCTCTGTGAAAAGCTGAAGGAACTCCACGCACAGCACAAGGTGGGTTGTACACAGCATACACACCACTTTTGCAGAAGAAAATAGCCGCAATTTGGGCTACGGCTATAAAACAACAATTCGATTTTTGAAAATACGTTTTCTGACTGATGGTTTAAAAGAAAATATCAATCGGCTTGTTTTATTCAGGGAATGACTGACGGTGACGCGGAGACTAAATACATGGACGCGTGCAAAGATCTTTCCACATATGGAGTGTGGCAGTTCGCTGCCAAGGTCTGTAAATGTTTGCTTCCGGTATAAACGAACCGAAACAATTTATTACTTACCCTATCTTGAACGAGTACACGACCTCCAGACTGCATGGGATATATTCGTGTTTTGTAGGATTCCAAAAAGGACGATGTCCAAATTGGAGTCTACGCACATGGGATCAACGTTTATCGTGGAAGCGTCCGCATTCATCGATTTGCATGGCAGAATATTATTAAGCTGACTTACAAGAAGCACCACTTCGGAATTCGCGTCATGCCTGGAGAGGTAGTTTTTTTATGCTTATTTCCAATTGTTCGCACAACACTTTCAACTTGAGAAATTTTACAGACTTGTAGAATACAGTTTCATTCTGATTCGTCCCTATCTGTTTTGTTAAAGATAGGATTTCTAATATCCAGTTCTCTGCAGGTCGAGAACAACAAGAAGGATCTTACTCTTTGGTTTGACTGCGGATCCTACGAGCATGCGAAGAGAATTTGGAAGTGCGGAGTCGAGCACCACACATTCTTCCGGTACGTTCTTTTTTGCTTCCGTAACTCATCGCACGTTTATCGCTAGAAAGATAAAAATGCATGCAAAAAGATAAGTTTTCATAGTCAGTCAATTATCATCTTCAGGCTGATTCAACCGGAGAAGAAGTCGAAGGGGTCACTCTTCCGTTGGGGCAGCACTCCCTTCCGCTTCCAAGGCCGCACAAGCTTCCAAACCAAGATGGCTTCTCAGATGTTCGAACAGACGGGAGGACTTCGCTCCCCTGGAAGCTCTCGATATGTTCGCAGCCTTCAGAACGGTTGGCTACTTTTTCGGCTGAAAAAACATTCTTATAGTAAAAGAATTTCTTACCAATCAGTAACAACACTATTTCATGCATATCAGTAAATTGTGGGAGGTTCATATCCACGTCCACATCAGATAACACTTCTGACAAATTTATAAATACGAAACTGAAACATGTTTAGTTGTCATGCGCATGCTTTGGGTATAATACTGAAAGTAGTTGTCCTTTTTCTGTTCATCTACGTAACTGTTGATTATAGTGGACGACGCTCGCGCCCTCTCGCAGACGGAGCTTCGAGTCGATGAGCAATCTTCGCCTCTTGTAAGTTTAAGTTTATTCCAAAGCGTTAGGGCTCCGATGTGCCTGAACGTCGAAACGGGGTCGGTCTCATTACTATTTTTCGCACTACTGTAACGAATCGGCAATCGTTTATGGGTTTCTTATGGAGAAGCATTGATATCCCGAAACGTTGTCACATCATATTCGAAATGGAGGCGATAGTATTTATTTCATTCGCTCTTTAGTAGGCACATGCTAAGAAAGTTCTCGAACTGACCAACCGATCTTATAATGCATAGACATTTCATGTATTAGGGCTAAAATGAGACCGCCCTCTTTTTGTCATATATCTATTGAAAAGGGTGGGATTGAGAAAAAATGTGAATGGGCCTATTTTCAGGGCTCTTGTACGGAGGAGCGAGTGTACATGGTTGGAGAGGGAGGAGGATGGAGCAGCGAGAAGAGGAAGGCTCAGTCGCAGGTGGGGGCGTCGTTATCTCCTCATTCCACTGGCTCCGCCGCACACCAGTGGCTATTGGCGAGGGATACGCCCACCTCCGTCCACTATTACCCCAATCGAACTGAATCCAACCGATTCGCCGTCGGACAACGGTCTTCCCGCGCACGTCGCGCCCTTTTCACCCGTTCAACGGCAAGTGGAGAGGAGACTGCGGGAGGACGACGCCCCTTTTCTTGGCCGGCCGCAGTTGGTGAGATGGAGTTCGCCCGCGGAGGAATGGAGACCAACCTTCGTCCCCTGCCAGAGATCACTGGAGTACCTCTAGACGAGTATGTAGCTGTCTATGATAGAGGCCACTACGAAGTCCTCCCTGTCGCCGGTGGAAGGGCTCGTCCTCCGCAGTCTTCCTCCCCACTTCCATTTTCCGCCACTGCCCATGCCACCAACGGAGTACCCAAGGAACTGGAGCCTACACTGGACTTGGAATCATTCCCTCTTCGTTACTTCGTCAGAGTTCGCCACTCGGGTGCAGATCATCGCGATCGAATCGAAAGGCTGCGGCACGAAGGGCAGGAAGAGGAGATCCCGAAGGAGAACGTCGACCGTCTCACTTACTTGTTCGACAGACAGCAAATCCACGCCCAGTTTAGACTGGAGAAGGATATCGAACTTGGAGGGAGCAACATCTCTCAATTTGTGAATACTTACGAAATTTATGACAATGTTTATGGAATTAAAAAGACAACAACTCGCACCACGGCAACGGAGCGGAGTGACGAGAGCGATGCGGAGTCGTCCACCGGACACCGCGCTGCCAGTCCCACGACCGGCCGCTTGATCTACTTCATTCGCCGCCTTCGCCACGATGGCAACGAGGAGGTCGTCGATCGGGAGCACGTCAAGCCCGAGAGCTACGGAATGGCCACCACTTCCTACGACGGTCCCCTTGACGAGACTCCTCGCGAGGATGACCTGGAGAATCTGCCGCTCCGCGATCACGCCAATGCCTACCACGATGGACAGAGCTGGCGCGTGGAGAAGAAGAAGCCCAAGCGACCCTCGACCGAGGAGAAGGTCCCGAAGGAGCGCAAGATCAAGGGAGCCAAGACCGCTGTGTCCACCGCCGCCGCTCCGGAGGAGCCGTCCAAGGAGCACATCATCTACATCACGAAGGTGCCCAGGGATCAGGAAGAGCCGTCGTCTTCGGATGCCACCGCTACGGAGGCGGTCAAGG
>JACMIG010000322.1:0-35817 GCA_014805385.1 Levipalatum texanum
GACCTTGATGACTTCTTCGCCTTCTATCTCTGGACCCTGTACCAATGTGAAACCAACAAGCTGTCAATAGATTGGTGCTATACCAATAATGTCAATGGGCAATACCACTAGGCTTCGAATCGCGTCCCTCGAAAATAATTAAATACAAAACAATCGTGATGAAATTACCGGAAACTTTCTGATCAACCTGATGCTTTGACTTTAGCCAGATCATTTCAGGACTCCTAAATAGTCCGCTACTTACGACATAAACTCCAAGAAGAGAATGGACACCAAGACATACATTCACCAAGGAAATGCAGTATGAAGGTAAGCCGTTTTATTCAGGAACTGTCAGTGGAAAGGTCGTTCCGTAGAAAATGCTCATTGATCTCCGGCAAAATATGCTGCTAACTAGACGAAATCCGGCCTATTTTGCTCATCGACACCATTGATCTACTGAAACACTGCGTGTACTTTAGTAAAGCTATCAGCGAATTCTCTTCAACGATCGTTCCGCCCTTCATAGATTGAGGCATAAGCAATGAAATAAGTTCTGTTGAGGACCAGCGAGCTCAGTTTTCTGAAAATTTTTAATAGTTGTTGACTGTACGATTTAGAATACGCAACATTAGAAACGGCATTGAAAATCGTCTTTTTAGAGCATTTCCATGTGTGCTGTTAAGAAATGATTGAAATAGAAAAATAAAAAAAATTACTTTCAGGACCCCATGCCTTCGCTGAGCGCAATTGAGGACAAGAAGGAGTTCTTCCGCATGAACGACAAGGAGGTAAAGGTAATTCCTGGAGAGTCTATGATAAAATCAAAATAGTTTATCGGTCCTGGGAATCCCCCTCCCGTTCTGATGGTATTCATACAAACAAAAACAGTTTCTGAGCTGATTCCTAACAATAAATCAATAGGCCAGTTTAGTTGATCCACCAGATCCTCAATCATTTGATAGCTATTCCTTTATGCGGGCAACTTCGTCTCCTGTGTTTTGAGAGATAGTGAGAGAAGCAGAAATCCCGTTGGCTTTGACCAGTGGAACGTGTGCTGTGATTTGGTTACTTGTAGGCAAAGTGAGCCGAAGTGTTTTTGAAATAGCTGCTATTTCAGGCGATTGATGACGTGCCCCCACTTAGGTGTTTTAATCCAGTGGGACGACTCACCGCCGTCCTCGTTCGCCTCTCTCGCAGCCTCTCCAGGTACTCTTGGGAACACTTGTGGTGCAAATATTCCTTCCAAAATTTTAGACACGCTACTTATCCAGATATCAGCTAATTGTTCAACCACATGTATTTCAGATCAGAAAGACGCAGAGAAAGAGGAAAATGAAGAGGATGAGGTGGAGGATAGCGAAGAAGAAACTCCTCCGACAGCGAACGGCTCCGTGTACGACTTCGATCCCAATAGGGACTGACCGCTTCTCGTCCCGTTCCTCAAGCGATTGTCTTGTTTGATTAAACCTCCTCCCATCTCTTCCCTTCCCATAAAATACTTTACTCTCTCTGTCTGTGCTCATGTTCCATCCCTCCCACGCCCCGATAAGATCTTAACAACTCGTAGAAGTATTTCATGATGGTTTTTTTAAATTATCGTTTTGAATGATTTTCAATACTATTGATCTGCCAGCTTGAGTGTTCCCCGAGTATTAGAGACCCGGTACATGAAGGCGTCATTTCTGTGGATTGATTATAAATATTCGAATGTTCCGCAAAGATCGTTTTGCACCAATTCATTCGGTTCACATGCGACAGACAAATTGTTTCATCGGCGAAACTGATCTACGTAGATGGTCATACGGAACGAAGGTTTGCATCCCAATTGTATAAGGCAGTATGTGCCTGGAGAGATGGGAAGGAGCGGAGATATTGATATTGGAGTTTTCGTAGTTATTGGAGTTTCCGACTTCATTGGGGATATTTATCGGGGATATTTCGATTTCACAACGGAATGGTCGACACTCCCCTCGCGAGACGACTCAGACCTTCTTCTGCTTCCGAATCACCGCGATGAAGATGGAGACGAACACTCCGCAGACGAAGACAGCCAACAGTTCTTTTCTGCCCGTCCACAGTCACCGCATGGTGCGAACGATGACGGGGACTTATATGTCCAGCATTCCTCATGTGGCTTCCTTCATAAAGAGACACCTTCGCGAGAGTGCGTTGAAGCACGAACGTCGTCGATTCTGTCCCGCACACTTGCGCAGGGCATGTCCGATGGTATGATCCGTTGAGAAGCTGCACTTCTAGACAACATCTGCTCCCTCACGGCAACCGTGGAAAGCCGTGATATTGGCGTTGTGAACCGCGCAGTTGTGAGATGCTTGACAGTAGTGAGGCGTCACTGTCGGACGGTGATGGTGACAGCGACCGTCGTCCCGTTTACACCCCGATATCTCTATCCAATATCTCAAGCCTGATCCGAAAGTGATTATGCCCGAATCGATGGCTTACAGTCGTAATGCGTAGAATAAACCGCTTTCTGAGCAATCATGCATCAATTTTTTTATCATCTGTAAGAAGACCAATTCTAAATGTACACTCCGAGAGTGTGATAACACTAAGAGAAGGGACACGGCACCTCTTCAATGCATTGTGTAGGGTCTCTGAAAATGAATTTCTTGAGAGGAAATTAAGAAACAATGCGATCGATGATCCGCGCGGAATATTAAAGTGCTCCATTGAACGATGATTGTGTGGCCGAAAATACACCAGGACAAGAGGACGATTACGCGCTCCACGAATGGATTGAGACGAGAAATACCATAAGGACTTTTCCGACAGTCGGCTGTTCGATGTGAACGAATGGTCTTCCGCGACTTGCACTCATAATCTTCCCGTCTCGTTTCTCTTCGATATCGAATCACTCTCGCATCGCCTTTTGCTTTTCTGCTGATACCGAGGAACATCAATCACCTCCATAAAGGATTCCAAGATTCCCCACTGAACTAGTCGAGAACTCCAAGATCTACTAAATATTCTCGCCCCACACACATTACGATTCTCTATGTTTTTCAATTTCAAATTTATCAGTACATTCAGAAAATAAATATAATACACACATTAATATATTTAAAAGTGCACTCTGCTGACATCGTCGAAGTCGTTGTTTCGGGGAATTCGAATCTCGTAGACGTCTTCAGGTCTGAAATGGGAATGAATAATCGAGCGTGTCTTTTCATGTCAGTTTCATTTTGCCGCCTGTGAGTAGCACCGAGAAATAAGAAAAATTGCCTGCATAGATAGGGACCGCAACGTGGTTCAGAAAACTGCACCAAAACGCCCGAAATTAGGTTATCATTTAGCCCTGGACTTGGCAATGATCATGCTTTTTACCGTTTCTCGATATCTCATTGCATTGCCGAGATATGACTCGAAAACTAGCGCGCGTCGCGAGAGGGGAAAGGTGCCAGGAGGTGGGCCGCGACGCGGCCATTGGGCGCGTTGCTGCCCACTCGCGGGCGAAAAAAAAATACCCTTCACGTAAACCGAAAAATCACCGAGAATACGCAACGGATCGACACCAAATTTTGGGAGGAGTTAGATTTATGTTTCTTACACGCATTTCAGGTGTGTCAGGAATGTGCAGAAGCTACTGGAATTAGCCCCACCTCGATTTGCACAGTAAAGTCGGGGTGTGCGAATGGGATGCTCCCTTTCATCGCGTTTAAAGCCTTGTTTACAGTGATTTACGAATTTCTGACACACGCTAGATCGATGCAGAATTTAATTTCCTACAAAATGACCCCTTAATGGACTTATTTGGTTCAGTATTAGCGATGATTTTTGAATGGGACCACTTTTTCGCGATTTGATGTCCTGTCCAAAGTGGGCGGAGCTTGCGGCCCCTATGCATAGAGCTTTTTGTGTGTTTCATTGGTTCTCGGATTGGTGCCAGAATGCATTATTTTAAACCCAAGAAAGGGAATTACACCTAATTTCGACCCTTTCCGAACCTGCTTTCCTCCGATACCGCGAAGGAAGCGTGCAATTGTTTCGGCTTGATCCCTGAAAGGTAGATATTATTTATTCCGTTTAAATTAGATATATTCCCCCCAATTCCAAAAAATATTACAGTTCTTTGTCGATTGGCTCAGCTTCGGCATTCTCCGCGACCTCCGGGACCTCCTGATCAGCGATCTCGCTGAAAGAAGTGCAATGATTCCACTGGGATTTGAACCCCTGATAACTGTTTGAAGGCCACCGCGCACCACCATAGACCCATCGATGCCAAATTTGAGGAACTCACTTCAACGCACGTGCCGGGCGCCGTCTCGAGTATCTCTCGGCTGGGACGTAGGACGGAGAGTGCGCCAATTCATGTCACGCCTGAATCAAATGCAAGTTTAGTTGTTCTTGACGGCCTGGGACCAGGAAAAGCCTATCACCTAATTGAAACTTTTGTAATCATACCGAATGAAGGCGTCTCTGCTCGTGAACGGAAAACGGTCGAAATCTCCAAGCCCGAATCGTGACTCTACCTGAATTTAGAGTCAAATTAGGTTGGGAGAATGAGGTGCTCGGTGAGCGGAAAATCATGCATTCTACTGATGCAAAATCCATTTAATTTTCTGTGTTATTTGGAAAGCGGGAAGTGGGCAAACCTTCTTTCCATCCTGGACTTCTCAAGCAACAAGTCGAGAGGAGGGTGTGCAAGACGATAGTCTTCCATGGCGCGCGAGGCTTCTCTGCCAGCGGTTGACCTCAAGTATTAAAGTTAGATGTTGTATGTCTTATTGGAAAAATAGGCCGGTTTTCTACTGATATGCTTCGTAATTTGCCAGAAGGCGATGAGCGTTTTCTACGGAAAGTATTATCGACTTTCCGTCGATAATACTTGAACAAAATTGACTCACCTTCACACTTCATTTCCTTGCTGAATTCATTTCGATGTCCATTCTCTTCTTGAAGTTCAATGTCGTAAGATTCGGGCTATTTAGGAGCCCTGAAAGCATAATATTGAAGTCAGAGAGCGATAGTTTAAAAAGATATCGAGTGAGCAAGCGAATGAACAATCGCGACGCGCCCAAGATATTCGCAACCGATGCAGGTAATTGTGTCGATCAATGCGAGTAGTTACGAAGGAAGGGTAGTGGCTCCAATGTTTACGCCAACTGTCGTTCTTCCTCGCTTCACTCTGAGAGAACACTGAGAGGGAGAGGGAGTAGAGGGTGAGAGATGGCTGATGGCAGGTTATTTCCTCTCTGTCTGTCTGTACTCTCCATTCTCTGTCTGTTCTTTCCTCGTCTCTCCCTTGCGGAGGCAGGGGGGTGGCACCTGTCATCGGGAAGGGTGACGCGGGAGAAGAGGGACGCCTCTCTCCCTTGCACCCTCCTATCTCCGTACCCACTCTCAGGTAGAGATAATGTTGAAGGGAAGAGGTGCTGATGAAATTGGAGGCAACCTTCGGGACAGGCACTAGAAACTGATTTTTGAATGCGATTTGAGAGCTTTGATTGCGAGAAACCTGAACATGAAGCCTCTCAAGTTTCCTTCACATTACGACATGATTCCTAATGCAAGGACCATTCGACAGTAAAGAGATAGAAAATGCACGTGTGCTTGGGCGGCACTTCAAATCTCCCCTTCAAGGAAAACATGCCAGTTTGTGGTGGACGATTCTGGACAGTTGTATGCCATTCGAAAGCTCTTTTCGGGCGTGTCGCAGGAAGGTTGTGCCACTGGCTCAGAAAAAATGTCGTATTTTGATTCACTCGACGAGAGATTTCGAATGACACATATCTTTCCATGTATCAGTCACATAGTTGTCCTCTAGGAAATGATATAGCTCGAACATCGCAGTCATAATGAATCAATCAAAATAATGAAAAGAGAACGGTTCAAAGTTGTCGGAGGAGCAAATCGCTTAGTGGGCTGGAAGGGACTAGGCGGGAAGGAATTGAAGGAGAAGAGAGACGCAGAGAAAGAGGGCAGCGGTACCATGGCGTGTCTGCCTTGCGGGCTGATTCACGACCTCTCGGGTTTCTTATCACAGTCGTAAGTGGGAGAGATAAAGGGGATTGCGCTCATCCGCAAACGTCACTCCCATCCACTAAATTGCGTATTATATTTCGAATCGCTAGCTTCATTCGTTCATCTTTCTGCGTTTCCTGTAGTGCAAAGGTGCGGTGGCTAAACAACACAAAATACGTGGAAAATGTGTGCAAGAAAAGTTGTTCTGCTGTTCGAGATCGAAGTCAAGTTAAATTTACTATTATGATTGCCTGAATTGTAGAGAGCGAAAAAGTAGGTGATGTGGAATACGTAGGAATCATGCAAGATATTTATGTAAGTTAAAAAACAAAAATATGGGAAGATGATGCTATGTTTCACTCGACGAGCTCAGAGCCGTGGTCGCAGATGTAGAACGTGCCCTGCAAGCAAGAATTATTTGCAGGATGTTTCTAATTGTCATACATAGCCACGATGCAAAATTTGCCAACGCTCACCTGCGCGTGCGTCCACTGGAAGAGGATGCCCCAGTCAATGCAGTGGGGCGGTCCGTAGACAAACGACGAGATGGCCCAAGTTGTCTTGAAACACGCTCCCAGCCAGCAGCTGAAGCTGCGGCGTACATCGTTCGAAGTGCCGTCCCGAATAATTTCTATCCTCATACCCATGTCGCAGTTACACTTGGGCCGCTCCTAAATCATTCTGTTTTAGCTATTTATGAGTCCGTCCGCGTAAGGATAGAGCAGTGCTGCGCATTGGCCAACTTTTCTTATCCGCTGGGGCTCATTTTTGGTCAGAAGTACTTCGGGGTGCAGTCAAGTTGAAAAAGCCGTAGAACGGTTTTTTCGACCACGGGTGGTCGAAAAACGGGTCCTTCGAAGGTTTACGGGTCCTTCGAAAAAATACGGGTCCTTAGAAGGTTAGCGAGTCCATTGACGTCGCCGACGTCATCGTAGAGGTAGTCACCGAGCTCGCTCAGGAGGTGATCCCAGGCTATGTGTTGGACACGGAGCTCGACCCTGAAGTAGTCCCGGAATTATTGAAGGTCGCGGAAGTGAATACGGAGTAATAGTGATCTAGTCGTAGATCATTCCAGAACGGCAGATGGGCGATCGATGCTAGCCATAATGGCAGGCATGCTGAAGGAAACGAAAGAAAGCTGGGATCAAGTATCATATGTGAAGGTCCATTCGTGGATTTGCCATGTCATTTCGTCAGCTCTCCATCGAGATGGTCAGCAGAACCGTGATCATCTGGCACCGATGGATGTGCTATCGATGGGCTTTGCCGAAGCACTCAAGGAATTCAGTACATTCTTCTCAAAGAGGGACTCCAATTTCGAGTGGATGCTATAGTTCCTTCACTGAAAATGTAGAGTGGAGAAGAAGATACCAAATCGCTCCATTGTGCCTGGAATAAGCTGTACCATAGTTGAGGATTCGCAGAGAACCCCACTCAAAAGATGAAAGTCGCAGTGTTCTCGGCGCGCATGGACCTACCAAGTATTGCCAGATCAAGAACGCGGCTACTAGGAGTTGGAAAGGGACGCAATGGCGGTCCAAGGCTCAATGTCCAGAGCAGTGAATTTCGTGCAGAAGAAATGGTCTAATAAGAAGAGCATGCTATGTGCGATGTTACTCATGTTGAGAGTGAGGAAACAGTTCATCCAGTCATGGATTCGGCTAAGGTAAAAAATCGTTGTCCAATGGGAATGTCATGGTCCGCGGGAATGACATGGTCCCTGAAATTAAAAGGTCCATAAAAACAACATGGTACGAGTGTAAATAAGGCAAATCCAGGGACTTTTTGACTTTTTACGGACCATGTCTTTCCCGAACCATGTAATTCCCGGACCATGTAATTCCCACGGACCATGTTATTCCTGGGACCATGTCATTCCCGGGACCATGATATTCCCGGACCATGTCATTCCCATGGGACCATGACATTCCCATTGGACAACGATTTTTTACCTTAGCCATGGATTCCGCCAAGTTGGACACCTCAAGGGAATGCCAGATATGCGAAAGCAATGGGAATACAGCGAAGTTTCGCAGAATAAAGTACAACAAGAACAAGCAGAACGTGGTTTACTTGAGAGGAGTACATGATACATATCAGACACCGATGTTGGAAGGATCTCTCCTGTATTTTATCGATTTGACAGATCAACATTCTGCAGCGAGAACACAGCCTTTATACATCAGTAGCTTGGAGGGTGGGAGCGAATAGAACCGCATTTATTCAGTGGTTTTGCATTGCTTTACTGACGTTATACAGACTCGATTTCAAAATGTTCCCGTGTTGCTTGCCCGATGGCGAGATTCATGCGCAGGAACGTCTTTTGACGATGACGACGACACTACAACACAATCTGGTTGTGAAGAGTTTGATATTTAAAAAAAGTACGCTCAAAGCTACCGTGGCTTTTCAGCTTAATACTACCGTAAATTTTCTGCTCAAAGCTACCGTAGCTTTTCTCGCTCATTCTTACCGTAGAACGCATCATCCCAGTGAGGCCTTTGATGCTGTAGATAGCCGATACGTAGGCTCGGATACATTGAAGGGGTCCTGAAAACAATGGAATAAATGTGGAAGGAGCGGTTGTTTAGAACTGCCCAATTATTGCTTTCTTTTCAACAAATTATCCACGGAATACCTTTCATCTCGGAGTCGTCCTGGGCGGCTTTGAGCCATGATGGCGCAGCTTTCCGCACAATGAGAAGGACACAGTAACCGATGAGGGCACCCGACATGAAAACCTCGACCTGCAGAGGGGAGAATTCAGAAATATATTCCCATTCCTAAAAATACCTATTTGTGTTATTTATCTTGGGAATAGAAAATGGGAAAGTTCTGAAAGTGTTACACTGATCGCAAAATGAAGAGCTGCATTTTCCACGGTACGCCGCTTTTAAGTGCCCACGAATACTCGACTACTCACCGTTATTCATGAAATCTCAGCGAGATTGTTTCCGATGTTGAGGGATCCGGGGTATATCCAATCTTGTACCGCGATGGCTAGAAGACTCGCACAGAAGCCGAAGGCGAAGGAGAACGCGGACGGAAGAGCCGGCCAGATCTATGCAATCAAGTATGGATACATTATGATTTTATTGTCAAGATCCCGGAGCGTTCGAATTCCCACGTGGGAATTAGAACGGTCAGGGTTCTTGACAAGACGTCGAATAATATAAAGCGTGTTTACGGAAAGCACCGACGATTTGGGATCCAGGTGAAAGATGGTTACTATAAGTTTGCGCAAAGGTAATTCGTTCTCACCGCGCTTCGCCGCCCCACGTGCCCCAGTCAAGTACAGCATCGGGAACAAGACGATTATCGACTTCTGTTTTTACGAGCGAATTCATAAACGCTGATATTGTGCCGCACCACAGAACATCTAAATGACTTGTACCCGTACAGTGTCTTCGACCAAGCGCAGCTACGACACTCGTGGTCGATAACAACCCATTTTACGGCTTTTTCAACTTTACTAGCCTCGGCTTACTTCTGACCAAAATATGAGCCCCAGCGAATAAGAAAAGTTGGCCAGTGCGCGGCACTGCTCGATCCTTACGTGGATGGACTTATACATATCTAGGGACCGCAAAGTCCAACAAAAGTGTCTGGAAACCCATTTTGAGTTTTTCGGATGAATACTGCTCGACCCCAGTTCACGTTCGAGATTCACTTGAGTATGGACCTTAGTAAATCGGCCATGCTCTTCCGTCGACAACACTTGAATAAAATTGACTCACCTTCACGGTTAGTTTCCTTAGTGCATTTATTTCTTGATGTCCATTCTCTTCTTGAAGTTTACTGTGGTAAGATGCGGGCTATTTAGGAACCCTAAAAGGATGATATTGAAGTCAGAGAGTGATGGTTTATGAAGATATTGAGGAAGCGAATGAACGATCGCAACGCGCCCAAAATAATCAAATCAGAAAGAGGGAACTGTGTCGATCAATGCGAGTAGCTAGGAAGGAAGGGTTGTGGCTCCAATGTTCACGTCAACTGTCGATCTCCCGCGCTTCACTCTGAGAGAACACGAAGAGGGAGCAGAGGGTTAGAGATGGCTGATTGCAGGTGATTTCCTCTCTCTCTGTCTGTACTCTCCATTCTCTGTCTGTTCTTTCATCGTATCTCCCTTGCGGAGACAACTTTCGGGACAGGCACTAGATACTGATTTTTGCATGTAGTCGGAGAACTATGCCTGATAGGGAGAAACCTGAACACGAAGTCACCCATGTTTCCTTCACGTTACGACATTGTTCCTTCAAGGACGAAGAGGTAGAAAATGCAACAAGAAGCCCGGAAAGTGGGAACGATTTTTTGATGATAATTTCAGATATTGTAAGAAAGCGTCGCGATAAAGGCAGAGTAGGGAAGAACAGTGAAATTAACGAGTGATGGCTATTTCTGCCGCGAGGGCGCACTTTGTGTGCTCGGGCGGCAATTCAAATCTCCCCCTGTCAAGGGAAACACGCCTGTTGGTGGTTGACGATTCTGGATAGTTGTAGGCCATTCGAAACCTCTTTTCGAGCGTGTCGCAAGAAGATTGTGCCCATGGCTCAGAAAAAATGTGCCATTTTGATACACTCGAAGAGAGGTTTCGAATGACACATAACTTTCCCTGGATCGGTCACATAGTGGTCTTCTCTGATATAACTCGAACATAGCAGTCATAATGCATTTAAACGAAAATAATGGAGAAGAAACTGTTCAAAGTTGTCGGTTGAGCAAATAGCTTTGTGGGCCGGAATAGACTTAGAAAGAGAGCAGCGGTACCTTGACGTGTCTGCCTTGCCGGCTGATTCACGACCTCTCGGGTCTCTTATCACAGTCGTATAGTGGAAGAGATAAAGGGGAATGCGCTCATCTGCAAATGTCACTCTCATCCACTGAAATGAGTATTATATTTCGATTCGCTAGCTTCATTTGTATTATTATATCTTCCTGCGTTTCCTGTAGTGCAAAGGTGCGGTGTCTAAACAATAGAAAATCGTGGAAAATGTGTGCAAGAAAAGTTGTTCTGCCTTTCGAGATCGAGGTCAAGTTAAATTTACTATTATGATTGCCTGAATTGTTTCATAAAAATTCGTTTAAAATGAATTGAACCCGCAAGGAAGAACTGGGGGGATTATTATAATGTAATAGAAAGGTTGTGCGACGACAAAGGGCATTTCGCTCCCAGTTTATTATAGACTAATTGAAGGAGAGAGGGATAGGTGATAAGGAAAGGCATGAAAAGACTGGAGAGGGTAGGGTAGTGTGAGGATTTCTCCCAATCTCCTTCTCTTCTCTCCTCCACCTCCTTTCCTATAATCCGCATCCACACCTGGCACGGCACCTGGAGGAAGCCATTTCGGAATCCATGGGGCGCCAAATCAAAGAAACGAGAATACCCTACACCGCTCACCTCCTCTTTGCTCTGTGGCAATTAATATCTACCTGATTGACTCTCGATGAGCATGAAAGGAAGGAGGATTCCCAGATCCATCTGCAAGATACACTGATTTCAAGGATTTCAAAGCCAACAAATATATGTCTACGATCGTTTAAACATAGTATACGACTGGTCGATCGATTTGCAGCGGCGGTGAATTTTCGAGCCTCGTGTCAAGTCCCGTATGATTCAATTAATCACGAAGAGGTAAATCAGTGGTATTATTAAGCGCCCAAGCAATTCTAACTTATGTCAGCTTCCCATATCTCTGCGTCCTCAAAGAGTCTGTTGCTCTAATTTTGCAGGCTTCGGTTGGAATGCAGGTCCAACTAGCATGCAAAATTTTAGCTTCGTATCCCTTTTTGATTCGGAGATACAGAAGGGGACTATGAGATAAACAAAGTTTCGCGGAACGGGAAATTAGAATTGCTTGGGCACGCGACAATACACACCGTCCGGTATTTGTTTGTCCGGGCGTGGGAATTTATTACGTTTTGGTCGCCCGACAATAATTAACAACCCAACAAAAGCATTTGTTCTTTTGCCTCGCTTATTTTTCACTTAGAATTCTTTACCACCGACCATCGACTGCATTTCCTTTCGCACTGATTTTATACTTCTTATTGGTTGGGAAACACGTTCACAAAATATTTTATTCGTTGAGAAAATTAATCACAAAAATTTTAAAGGAAGCTAAGAAAGTTTATAAATTAAAGATGTAAAGACGAACAATCATACTTAATTTTTCAGCCAAAATGAACTGATATATGTACAAAGACAGCTATCGGTTATTAAGGTTCGGCCTCCGTTAGCGCAAGAATAGCGAATCATAGCGCGCACCTTTTCTTAGCGGAAGCTTCCTGAAATGTGGATGACCGACTGAGAACATGATTGTGATATACGAGAGAATAATTTGTGAGGGTACTACTCCTTCTCATAATCGATGTAGACCAACCCATTCATTCGCCTCCTTTGTCCAGTGATACGTGGGGGGCAACCGGGGTATCCGCGGGCTCCGAAGCGCCGACAGCCGAGGAGCCGAGATATAAACGCTCGTCTTCACTCGCGACAGAAAGATGGTTTCAAGCACCTGAAGATGGGTTATCTTCTTACCTGCATAATTCTTTTTTATTTTAATAAGAAGGAATTCTTTTAATTCTTTTAAGAAATAAGAAGGTAAAATTTAAAAAAAGCTCTGAGTGGGATTTTTGGGGTTAAATATTATAGAAAACCCCGGCTTTTGTGTAGCGCAATAGAAAATCCGAGGATTTATGTAAAAATTTTACCCCAAAATCCCCATTTTGCGCTATTTTTTTTTAGCTATTACCCTGATATATTTGTAAAAAAAGCTCACTTTCTTTCGCGTGACCCTTCTTGTTCGTGAAGAAGTTCTTGTGACGGATTAGCCTCGATTCGATTCCATTAGGCGCTCGATTTCCTGGAACAAAGTATTGCGATAATGTTGGGCATGCAATGTCAGCTAATTCATAATAAATCGTATGTCACTAACTGGATGAGCACTGTACGACCCACATTGCGCTTCCGTAAAATAACCATAGCAACCTCGCGCACCATGAGTTCCTCTGCGACACGCACGTTTGATGCTTGATGTTGATGTTAAGTACGAAGAAGTACATAAGTGATGAGCGGATTGCGTAGGAATCCTGCAAGATGTTTAAGTTAAAAAAATATTGGAAAGAAATATTTCATCAAAGATACCGCGAAGATACAAATAAGTTCTGCGGCGCAGCACAACAAGGGAGTGAGAAAACTGGAGAGGGTAGGGGAGTGGGAGGAGTTTGGCCTACCACCCTCCCCATATCCTTCTCTTCTCTCCTCCTCCCTCCTTCCTATAATCCGTTTCCGCACCTGGCACGGCACCTGGGAGGCCCCTTTCGGTACCCATGCTGGCCTAATTATAGAACAGAGATCATTCCCCCGCTCTCTTCCTGTTTGGCCGGCGGTAATTAATCCACCTGCCAATCTGTCCAAGAGGATGAAAGGAAGGGAAAGGATCTGCAAAATTCATTGACGTCAAGGACTCAAAGGCCACAAATATACGTCTACGATCGTTTTAAAACATAGTATTTGGGTGATCGATCGATCTTCAGCGGCAGTGGATGAGCTCCAATTTCACCCACTAACAGAAAGAGATTGAACTCTCTCAATGTTTTATTTTTCCCTGGATAAGGACTGCCGCGACTTATCTGGCTTTCTTAAGATCACCAAGCTCTCGGACTACCCCTAGACGGAAAGGATTCAAAGATTTTCTCTTCTCCTCCCTACTCTCCGCTTCCTTAACTCGTTTCGGCACCTGGCACGGCTCATCGAAAGCACCAATTCGGTGTCCAGAGGTGGGGCATAATTAGAGATCCGAAAATACCCTACCCCGCTCTCCTCCTCTTTGCCCGGTGGCAATTTATTTTCACCTGCATAGCTCTCAGAAAGGGGATGGAAGGAAACGATATGGAGTCAACACTAACGTAGTGTTTTATGACTGCAAAATGTTTACGATAGTTCTAGGAATAAAGGAGCCCACCGGGCACTTTTCGATTTTTCGTTTTCATTTGCATCTGAAAGTGCTCGAAAAATGCTGTCGAATGATATCAAAATCAATCACAATAGATAATTCCTTGATTTTCAAAGAGCGAAATTGTTTTTTTTATTTTTTTTTCGAGCGCTTTCGATTAAACCACTGAAAAGAGGGTGTTCTAAAGTGTCCGGAGGGCTCCTTTCATTGGCCAGCCGAAAGCTGAAGCCCCTTTTCCTTTCTCCTGTCCGCTCCCCGTCCCCCTGTAGACTCTGGAAGTCCCTCATTGCTGGTAAAAAGGGATGGTCGATTGTAGAGAACCCGTAGCATTCTGATTTGCCAACTGACTGCGCGACTTTCAGTCTATCTCTTCAAGCCTGATATCATTCCCCGAGAGATTCAATCGTTCACGAAACGTGCAGGTGTGAGAATAAGGTTAATCAATGGTACACGCAATCAGTTATTGGCCGTTCATGGGAATTACGACGCTTTGGGTGCTCGACAATAATAAACAACCCGAGATCACTTGTCTTTTGCCTCCCTTATTCCTCGCAAAGAATCCTTTCCACTGACCCACTGTATTCCCTTTCGCACTGATACTTCATTTTATTCTCTGAGCAAATTAAGTATAAAATATTCAAGTCCTGATTTTGTCCCATTGGCGTCCAACTCCTCCAGAGTGCTTTGAGATCGTGAAGATTTTCTAAAGTAAGTAATTTTTGTTTAGTTTGTCTGGAGACGTTCACGTATTCCTTGTCGCCGTTCTCCTCCACGCCTCGTCGTTCTTCAGCATTGGCATTGGGTACGATGGAATCCTGAAGACGGAATATTTCGACTGTGTGAAAGCTGGAAACTAGACAACGATGAGGAGAAAAGAAGGAAAGGAAAGAAGTGTTATTCTTTTTCAATGAGGTTCGTACACGAAGATCGAGTCATAGTCTGGAACAAGCTTGTCTACATCTTATTCCCGAAGTTTGCCAGTCTGGGGTTAGTGCCCCAGAGAGCACAACTTAAATCCCACGCTTTTTACGAAAACAATTAGAATGGGGAAGAGACAAAGTAGGGAATACCACTCTCGTTTATTCAAGAGCCCGGTGTGGCAGTAAAATGGCCCGATGCTTCTGCAACTCCCATGAGTCTGACAAATATACAGCGAGATTCATACAAGCGCCTCAAGCGGGGGAAGAGGGAAGCTCTGCTGTGCCCCGTGACCACTTGCGCAATTTCGAGAACATGCAGTCGCCATCATTAAACAATGAATGTTTTCTAACGAGTTCATAAGCCGTGGATAGCTAAATGCAGCACCGAAGAAGAAAGACGAAGAGGGTGAGGCGCTATCGAGGAGATGCAGAATAGAATGCACATCAGTCCTCCACGACTTACTTCTTCTCTGCCACGTTCACATGCTGGATGACATCGCCGGCTTGTCCACGTGCTCCAGTTGCCTCGATCACATTCGCGAATGAGTTGAACACGGGACGAGTAGGGAAGCTGAAGATTACGAGCTGATAGTATGGATCAGAGCAGCGGTACTCACAGTTATCCACTGTTCGTCGCACTTGACCCTCTCAATGCGGAACAGCTCCTCTGATCCATTGACTCGATTGCGATCTGCGTCTGTAAGTGAAAGAAGTGCTCAGAAAGAGGAAGATTAGGGTGAGTGAACAAGGGAAGGGGAGCAATAGAAGGGGCGGAAGAGGTGAACGAATTCTTTGATCTTGCGGGCCTCCATTATGAGCAAAAAAACTCTCACCTACTCATTGTCCTGTAACGGCTCTTCTTACATCTTCAAATCGTCACTGCGAAAAGCGAGGACCGTATACGGGTCCTCTCTGCAAAGTTTTGTTTCATACTAACAGAATAATGAATGCAAATGTCAATCATCTTTTGTGCGTATGGGAGGAGTGAACAGGGAAAAGCGTTGAAAACAGACGGGAAGAAGACACAACACTGTGAAGCGATGAGCGGGACACTAAGAAGAGGGGTCGGAGGAGATGAGAAATAGAGAAAGGAGCAACACGTGGCGGCATTAATCAGAGGCACGCCGTGTGGGGAAATCACGCGACTGGTGGCGAGCTAAAACAGGGGACTTCTTTGTTCAATTTCGCTATTGCCTCCCATTCTACTCACACTGAAGAATGGAGGTTCCCCCTGAGGAGTGGAGGGTGCACGGGAGGGGGAAGGGGGAGAATAATAAAAGAGAAAACACTGAAAAGTCAAAACTGGGAGAACTCGGACGATATTTATACTATGGAAGAAAATATCTTTGAAGACAAACTTTGACCGAGAAAGAATGATATTTTCGCAGAGAATTAATGCTGAAAAGCATACGCGCAGTAAACTATGGATGAAAATATCTTTGAAAACAAACTTTGACCGAAAAAGAATGATAATTTCTTTGAGAATTAATGCCGACAGGCATATGCGCAGTCCGTTGTTGCTCTTCTCAGGCGGTGGCAATTATTATGGAAGTTCCAAACCCTTCTAAATTCGCGTTCCGACCGAACTGTTCTCTCTCCATTGAAAATAGACTTCTCTCACTCAGGAACCTAATTATTGTCCGGTATTATAGTGATGCGGAGGCGAACTACCTGCGCGGTAAGCAGCGTAGTGATCTATTTTCTGCGGCAGAAGATAGATCACTACGCTGCTTACCACGAAGGTAGTTCGCGCGTCGCCTCCGCATCACTATAATACCGGACAATAGACTGCACTCGAGCACATTCACCTTCTTGGTTGAGCTTACTTATTTATGTTTCCTTGGACAAGGACTACCGCGTCCTCTCTTATTTTCTCCTATCCTCTCATTCTCCCCAAACATAAGGATTACCCTAGACGAAGGGATTCAAAGAGGAACAAAGAGTGTCTCTCCTCTTCCCTCCTCTCCTCTTCGCTAATCCGTTCCCGCACCTGACACGGCAATTGGAAGGACCCTTTTTGATGGGGAACCTAATGAAAGAGCCGTGAATACCCCATCCATATATCCTTCTTTTTCTTGTCGGGTCGCCATTTATCCGTCTACTTACCTCTAAGAGAGTGGAAAGCAAAATGTTTACGATCGTTCTAGAGCTTTCGGAAGGTCCATCGATCTGCAGCGGTGGATGATAACCAAATCCACCTACGAACAAGAAGAGGTGGTCTATTCGCGTTGTCCTCTCGGTTGCATTTTTCCCAGGACAAGAAATTTTGAGGACCCCCCTGCATTTCTCCTGTCCACTCCCCATCCGCCACCTTTCATTCTCGGGCAGCCGTTCCTCGCAAATAAAGGGGGAAGCGCAATTGCAAAGAGCGTTCTAATTCTTTCGACAATAATAAACAATCCGAGAGGCTTAATTATTTTGTCTCACTTATTTCTCTCCTAGAATCATTTTCCACCGACCATCCACTGCCTTCCCTTTTGCATTGACACTTCGCTTTATTCGTCGAGCAAACAATCATAAAACTTCAACGAAACAAAGGGCGCTGATAAAACGCTAAGGAATTATTTCAAAAAGATGAGCAATCATGCTTGAATTTTCTGTCAAAATGGGCTGAACTAGGAAATGAATGGAAGCGAACATGTGTTATGAAACTCATAAACTAAATACTTAAAAATATGTCGTGCGGAACAGTTCCTCGAGTCTGTCGTCACCATTTTTTCACCAAGTCTGAAAATAACGTAAATTGCATAATAAAAGACAGAGGCCCCTTACAGTAAGGACTTCCGGCCCTGCGTCCTCAGCGATGCCGATGGCTTCAAGACCTGAATAGACGGAGATTATCTGACCTGGACGATTTTTTCTTTCCCTAGCAAATGGAAGATATGTGAATGAAAGAGCTCACTCGCTGTCGCATTTCCTTCAGTTGCTTCTAGTAGAGGCTCTTGAGGCCGAATACCCCCGATTTCGGTTCCTTTAGGAGCTCGATTCCCTGGAAAAACAAACTGTAATATTTATTGTATCGCACCACTGTTTCTAATCTGCCCAAGCTTTAGAAATCCATTTTCAATTAAGAGAAAACAGTTCGGTCAAAGACATTCATTGCGGAATAAAGCCGTTTAACTCACATTTTGCAGCTCTACAAACTGACACACCGCCTCTTCCATACGCTGCTGATGGAATTTGCACACCTGCAAAATAGTTTTTCAACCCCGTTTAAAGTGCGCGCCGAGTATAAGCCAAACGTGAAAAGTGCGCACCTCAATGAGCTCTTTTATCTGTTCGTCTGCTTTCATGTTCTTACTCGCGAGCACGGCCAGCTGATCCTCTTGTTCCACCATCATCCGGCATCACCTCCATCGGCAGGGCTCGCTCCAGTGCAGGCATATTGTCCTGTCCCTGAATGTGCGTAGAATGGGCTGGTAATTAAGAAAAATGCACAGTTTTCACGTAAAAAGTGAGCTTTCCGTGAAAAGTAGGCATGCAAAGCATGCTCACCACGAGTTGTTCGAAGAGGACGCGAGCATTTTACTCGAGGAGAAGTTAAAATTACGACTCCGATTACCTGAATGGACACACGATCCATAATGTTGATGTTGAGAGCGAATTATGTAGAACATTTTTGACGTGCGGATTACGTAGGAATCCTGTAAGGTATTTAAAATGATCAAACATATCGGAATAAAAATTTCACAGAAAAATGTGTTGAAAATCAATTAAACACGCTGGCAACAAGTGGAATAAACTTATAATATAATTGAAATTTTGCTTGTGGACAAAGGACACTTCATCGTGCATTTCCCGCGCCTAATCTACTATAGAGGAGTTGAGGGAAAGATGTAGAGATGGAGGGGAGTGAGAAGACTGGAAAGGGTATGGTAGTGGGAGGAGTTGGGCTGCTCCACCCTCATAATCTCGGTCTCTCCTCTCCTCCTCTCTTCTTCCTATAATCCCTTTCCGCACCTGGCACGGCACCTGGGAGGCCCCCGTATCCATGGGGCGCCTAATTAAAGATTATCCTACTCCACTCTCCTCCTCTTTGCCCCGTGGCAATTATAATCTCCATCTGCCTCCCCTTCCTACCTTTCGAAAAGGCTGAAAGGAAGGCACAGGACCTGCAACATTCACTGATGGCAAAGCAAGCAAATACATGTCTAAGCTAGCTTAGCTTCAGTGACTGCGACGTGGTTCTAATAAAATCCCCACGCCTATATATCTCTCGCTTCAATTATCAATTGTGCGTGGGAAACGCATTGGGTATGAAACTGGAGATTGCTCGCATCACGCCCGTTCAGTCAATTTACCGAAGTGAGTTCATCTTCATTCCATTTTCAAGACATACTGAACCATTTTGTATTCGTTTTAATTCTGTGTAAAACACCAACCGCAACAGTAACCTAGTCTTTTGTCAGTATTCTCTTCTCTCACCACCAGCACTAGCTACCCAAATGATCTACTCTACAAAGACTGGCCCAGTAATTGCCTAGCTCGTTCTTGTTCGAGAAGAAGAACCTGGAAGCTGAAGAAGCAAGAGAAGAGGGACCAGCGACTGACCACATGTGCCTAACTTTCTATTGCAGATGTGAACAGGAAGCGCCCGCTTGATCTATTTTTTGAAACACTGAAATTTATACGAGTGCAAATGATGAATAAATACAACAAGGAGTTTAAAGAGACAACAGAGAAAATTATTTTATTTGAATAGGAGTGCTGGGAAAACAATTTCACGAGACTAATACGTACATCTACATATCTGCACTGTTTCAATGGGTGTAATCGTAGAAACGCTTCTTCTTTCCTTTTACTTGTTGACCCTCATCATCGCTTTTGCTTCGCTCCGGCTACTCTTAATTCTCCTCGGTCGCTCATCCTGCAGCGGGATAAGTTTAGAAAGCGATCTAGGCAACAAAATATTCCTCATATTCATTACCGAACGCTTGTTCAGTATTTCATGATCCAAATTTTTAGCCAGAGTGAGAGAGATCGTAGGCCGATGAGCGGATTGTTTATTTCGGCGACAATAAAAAGCGCGCACCTCATCCTCCTCGACGAACTAGTCCGCGTTCTCTCCGAGTGGTGCTGACATCGGTTCAGATGGATCCTGAAAATTAGTTGGTTTATTAAAAATGTTCCTGATCAGTGTCATGTAAAGTAGACCAAATGTACCTGGCTCGAAAAAAACTGACGTATTGAAAGAAGTTGAACACGTCCCGGACGCTTTCCGGATCGTCCCAGTTGAGCGGAGGAGAATTGTCCCACTGATATCAAGTGTAGATAATGTGCAATATCGAAAAATCGATTTAATATATTTTTCGCATTTTGACGATATATCCTTCCATTATCCGGAACGTAGGGATTCACAAAGCTGTACGTGATTTTGGTTTTACGCTTTTATTTCGCTAATATCTTTGCTCTTGCACAAAATCGCTGAATTTTTTTAGCAAGATATGTTCTACTATTCGATATCGAAGTCAAGTTAAAATTAGGCCTCCGATTACCTAAATAAACTTGCGATCCTTCATGTTGATGTTGAGAGAAGAAGAAGTACATTGTTAATGTGCGGATTATGTAGGAATCCTGCAAGGTATTTACGATGAACAAAGATATCGGAATAAAAATGTTCATAGAAAAAATTTGTTGAACATAAATTAAACCCGCTGGCAAGAAATGTAATAAACTTCTACTATAATTGAAATGTTTCGGGTGGACAAAGGGCACTTCATTGTGCCTTTCCCGCCCCCAATCTAATATGGAGGAGTTGAGGGAGAGGGAGAGGAAAGATGGTAGTGAGAAGACTGGAGAGGGTTGGGGAGTTGGAGGAGTTTGGCCTACCACCCTCCCTCGATATCTCTCCCCCCCCCCCTCCTCTCCGCATCCCTAATCCGTTTCCGCACCTGGCACGACACCTGGAATGTCCCTTTCAGTATCCATAGGGAGGCTAATTAAAGTCCCGAGAATATCATACCCCGCTCCTCTTTCCCCAATGGCAATTAATATCCAGCTGCCTTCCTATCGAAGAGAATGAAAGGAAGAAAAGAAAAGAATGACTGACGTCAAGGATTGCAAAGCCACTAATACATGTCTCCGATCGTTTTAAAACTTCGACTGGTCGATAGATCTGCTTCGCCGATGGCTGATATCCAATACGACCCACGAACAAAAGAGCCCGCGAACTCGCTCACATTAGGTTGAGCTGATTTATGATTCCCTGGACAAGAGCCTCTCTCACTTTCTCCAATCCACTCTCCATCTCCTAAACTCTCGGACTCCCGTAGACGGAAGTTAATGAAAGAGTGACTCTCCTCTTACCTCCTCTACTCTTGGCTAATCCGTTTCCGCGCCTGGCAAGGCACCAGGAAGCCCCATTCGGCATCCATGGGGGCCTAATTAGATAGCCGAGAATACCCCATACTGCTCTCCTTCTCTTTGTCCGGTAGCAAATTATTCTCCGTAAACAAAGAATTGACATGAATGCAAAACGTTTACGTTTTTAAGAGTATTCAGTTGATCAATTGATCTGCAGCGGCGGTGGATGATATCCAATTCATCTAAGAACAAGAACGAAGGTGTATTTGCCACAATCAACAGAGTTTTCGTTTTGCTCTATATCTTCGAGCCTCGTTTCATTCCCCGAGTGATTCAATCGGTCACGATGTGGGGTTAGAAGAGAGAATCAATGGTACTCGCTGTCCGGTATTGATTTTATCCCAGCGTGGGAATCAGAAAGCTTCGAGTTCACGTGGGAATTAGAACGCTTTGGACGCCCGGCAAAACAACCCGAGAGCCCTTGCTATTTGATTCCTTTATATCTCTCCTTGAATCCTTTCCACTGACCATGCGCTGCATTCTCTTTCGCACTGATTTTTCACTTTATTCATTGACAAAAATTAATTTTAAAATATTCAAGCACTGGTCACTCCCATTGACGGGTCACGTCTTCCTTGTAACCCTTCACCTCCATGCCTCGTCGTTCTTGAGCATTGGCAGTGGGTGCGATGGAATCCTGCAGATAGAAAATTTCAACTTTGTGAAAGCTGGAAGTAAACAATTATGAGAAGAGAAATAGAGCAGAATGTACCACGATTGCATGCTAATAATTACGGGCCAGCTCCCTGTTACGTGGTTCCGTCATTCACAGGTGAAATTGTTAATTCTCGACCCTCCCATTACTCTTTTTCTATTTTATTCTTTTTCAAGGAGTTTCGTAGGCGAGTGAGTCAGAAAGTCTCGAATACGTTAAATAGTAAATATCTTATGCGGTGATGAGGGGGAAGCGTAGTCTGGAACGAGCTTCTCTATTTTTCGTGAAGTTAGATAATCTGGATGTTAGTGACCCGTCTCTGAGCACAACTTGAGGTGGCGTGGAGATTTCTCACAAGTGTCACTTTTCAGTGTTCACGAAAACAAGGAGAATTCCAGAAGGGAGAAGAGGATGCGTAGGGAAGACCTCCCCTTTCTATTCAAAAGCTAGCGGTAAAATGGGCCGATACTGCTACACCCGCCTCATGTGTCTGATAAATATAAACGGGGGTTCAGACGTCCGTCTCAAACGGAGGAAAAGTATGCTCCGTTGTGTCCTGTGCCCAAATGCATTTTCTAATTTTTGAGAAAAAATGCATTCGACATTATTTAGATGGAAGCTCTTCTAACAATGAGTGCATATGCCGTGAATAGCGAAACTCGTCACCGAAGGAGAAGGATGAAGGAGAGAGAGGCGTTATCGAAGAGAGTGAGAATATGCTGCACCTTACATTAGTGATCCACGACTTACTTCGTCTCTGCCACCTTCTCATGCTCGATGACGATATCCACTGCTTTTCCGCGAACTCCAGCTGCCTCGATAACGTTCACGAAAGAGCTGAACACGAGAGTAGACGGGAACCTTAAGAACATGAGCTGATAGTGTGTCTCGGGGCTGTGGTCGCTCACCTTTTCCATTATTCCATTGATCCGAATACGATCTGCATCTGCAATTGAAAGAGGTGCTACGGAAGAGGGAAGAGAAGTGGTGGATGAGGGTCAAAAAGGAGGATTAGGCGAGGAAAGGTTTAGATGGGAAAAGAGGCAAAGGGCGATGAGATGGAGGTGAACGACACATTTGATCGTTCTGTGCCTCCATTATTAACAACGAAGCACTCACCTATTTATTGTCCAGTATCAGCTCTTCTTACATCTTTTAATAGTCACTGCGAAATGCGAGGACCATATACGGGTCCGCTCTGCAAAGTTGTGTTTCAAACAAGCAAGATAATGAATACAATTATGATCAAGATTTTGTGTATGTGGAGAGAACAGGGAAGAGCGTTGAGAACGGGATGAACACACAACACTGTGAAGCGATGAATGGGCCACTGAGAAGAGGGGTCGGAGGAGAAGAGAAATAGAGAAACATGTGGTAGCGTTGGTCAGTGACACCGCGGGGTGTGGGGAAATCACGTGATTTGAAAACGATAGGTCCCCTCTTTCAGCGGGCGAAACAAGCAAAAACAGGGGTCTTCTTTGTTCAATTTCGCTATTGCCTCCCATTCGGGTTCCCACTGAAGAGTGGAGGGTGCACGGGAAGGGGAAGGGGAAGAATAATACAAGATAAAACACTGAAACGTCAAACTGGGAGAGCTCGGACGATATTTATACTATGGAAGAAAATATCTTTGAAGACAAACTTTGACCGAGAAAGAATGATAATTTGTTGAGAATGAATGCTGACAAGCTTACATGCTGCATACTATGGAAGAAAATATTTTTGGTGGAAAACTTTGCCCGAGAAAGAAATACAATTTCGATTAGAATTAATGCAGAGAAGGTTACGCGCTGTCAGTCGTTAGTCTTGTCCGGGCTGGGGAATTAGAGCGCTTCGGGCTCTGAACAATAATAGAGCCATCGCGGTACTCCTTTATGAATCGTCACCTCACGAAAGCAGTACCGGCCTGTTTTGATTCTACCTCCGGGCTTGTCAATGAATGAGCCCTCGCCTCCACGGCTCGTCTTGGGTTGAAACATTTGGTTGAATCACGACATCAGTATGCCTATAGGGAGAGTACGTAACAAATTCTTCACAACCACAGTATCAATTCGTTTCCAACCGCTCTTGGTACCGATTAGATTTATGAGAATATCTAGAGTGAGAACGGAGAAACTGGGAACGAATGACAGTGCTCAGTTCAAATGGTATCTCTCCTAGTTCTTTCGTTACCAAATCAATCATTTCCCCCGGTCAGAAATGCTGTCAAGTTGTATCATTGATGAGAGACCATTGGTCACATGGGCATGGGGGAGATGGAGGGCACTGAGCGAGAGAGTGCGAAAGACAGAGCAAAAGGAGAGGCCTGTCGGCATTCCATCCGATTAATTGCTTCGGGGCCATTCGGGCGCCCTCGGCCAACAGAACAACCATTGCTCCACCGTGTATATAAGCCCGTTCTATCTTATCCGCCCTCCTCAATCCTATGCCAACTCTCCTCCTACCTCCCTTTATATGTCTCAGATACCCTTTCTCTCCTTGCCGTTTTTTTCACAATAATGCGCTTCCACATTCTCTACTGATTGAACAATGTTCATTTACAGTACCTCTAACATTCTCTAATAACACGGTCATACAATTCAGGGTCCGTACACGACTCATCACTACAATATCCGTGCAAATTCGATAATGATAATGAAGAGGATCATACACCATCAAAAGGTAATTTATTTTACGACTTCGTACATGGGGGATTAACCCGCGCATAACAACGAATCAACGGTAAAAACAATTGTTTCTTGCAGAGGTCTGCAGGGCAATGACGAGGGTGAGCTGTCGCAGTACATGAATCTCATGCTTTCTTCATCTATTCAAATATGTGGTTCGTCCGAAAAACATCTTAGATCGTATGAATCAATCTCAGTCTCTCAACAACTGCATTGTGCGCGGTATCCCAGCAGTCATACTTGTCAACTACTACATCAGGACATTGACGGTGGGGGTTGTTTTTGTTTGGAACCAGACCATTTAGTGGGCGCACATATATTCGTGGACCAACTACCCTCGAATATGTGCCAAATTCAAAAGCAGCCTTCAAAAGCATGTGTCCGTGCGTGGGGATTAGAATGCTTTTCCATGGCATTGTCGGCAGAATTCACCGCATATACCCTAGTACTGCATTGGGTAAATGCCCCTTTCGCTCGCCAAGGGAAGGTGAATGGGTCTTAAAATGATAAGACACGATTTCGCCAGAGGCACTTCCCTTATTTTCGCTGAATCTTCGGCGCCACAATCTCCTGACTGCCATAGCAAATAGATTTGGGAACTTGAATTTCAATTTTTTTGAAAAATATTCTTGGGCTTTGCAGGCAAGATCCCGACCTCGCCGAACTGTACGCATGCTTGCAGCAATTAGCACGGCGTTCCTCAACTTGCAGTACGATTGTCGATCAAGATCATTCTTCGCTGGCCATTTATGGTCTCCCCGCAGTGATAATAAAGAGTTTATGCCACATCTTCTCCCCTTCTCTTGCCTGCACAAACTCTTCTGCAAAGGGTATAATATCTGTTCACAAAACTACGACGGAGCCATTCTCCTCCTTAGGGCCGATGTCGGTTTATTGCATATCCAACATTTGCAAGACAACTCGTTCATGAAAAAGCAAGATGAATCCTTGGGTGGTAAGCATGGCGATTGCGGGACTTAAGCTTGTTTGCTCACGCAGTTGAGCCCGGAATGCTGTTAAGTATAGACTTAAATGCTGGAATTTATTGCATCCCACGAGTGGCGGGATCAGAGAAAAGAGTTTTATCAGTAGGGAGGGGAGGAATTATATTAAAGAGTATGAGATAAGCAGGAGAGAAGGAGGAGCTGATAGTCCAATCGTCCTAGCGACGACACTTCCGGGGTCACAGAAACTGGACTTGCCAGACCCGATAACTCTACGTTAGTAAATGTGGTGGTTATTGGAGATCACCATGCCGTGCAGTTGGTGCACGCTCCTATCTTGAGAATGTGCTCAAGCCGATAAAACGACTCTTTATCATTGTACAACAATTATATTGCGATGGGATCAAGGCGAAATATTACAATGACAAACATAGTAATAAGAATACTAATGACAGAAGGCGCTGGAGCTGGGAAGCTTTGGATCAGATGACGAAGTCTTGCAGAACTGCCACCCGGATCCTGGAAATAAAAGCATCACATTTGAAGGACTCGATTGATCTGGGATCACTGGGGGGAACGTTTCATAAGCGAATTTCGAGCACTTTTCAGAAACTGAATTGATGAATATTGAAAGGATCGAGGCAAGGAAAATGGCGAGATAGAGACTGAAGAAGCGAGGAGGAGACACCAGATCAGGAGAAAGGGTGGAGGAAGGAAGGGAATAATACAACGAGGAGGAGGAGGAATGGGAAGGGCGAGGACTCACACGGCTGCTTTCCTCTGATTCACCGTACACTCTACGGACCGGAAGAGCTTGACGACTTGGCGATTGCGGACCGTAAAGAAACGAGCGGAGTCATTCTTCTCCACCGCTTCGGCCCAGGCCTTCTTGTACTGCTCCTCTTGTTCTCTGGAGAAGTTGGGCCTGGCCATGAGATTGGACAAGGAGAAATCCTTGCCCTACTTGCGGGGGATTCATTCATCGTCGACGCACTGTAAATATTTAAATGTGAAACTAAATAGAACTAAACTGAAAAATGAAGCATGTTCGATTCGAAAGAAATTTTGAACATATCATGAAATGATTTGCTATAAACCCTGTATTGTTCCACCCCCCAACCTTTGCAATTTCCATTCCGCGCGCTAAAATTCCGCCCCCCCCCTCTCTCAGCGGTAATAAGGAATCAATGGCTTATTTTCCAAACTTTGCTTGGAATTCGTGACCAAGTCAGATTCCTTTTCTAAGCTAAGATATAAAATAGAACTGTCTGCTAACAAACACAAGCTCGGAACTGTAATTGCAAAGGTAGGAGAGCGACACAATAGCAAATCCAGCAATGTACATATGTACCAATTAGACATGGGTGGAATATATGCGCAGACCAAATATCAGAAACCGCTTCCCATATTTCGAGATAATTCTGAAAACAATTCTGATATGCTTTGATAGAGAAGACTAAAACACACCTGGTTAGCCTGCCGGATGCCGAGCGGTCCGCAAGACGTACACACCGGCGGCATGTAGCTGTCCGGTGCATCGACCACCCTCCAATAACGGCACGGGCGCATGAGAGCGTCCGGGTGGTGGGCTGCCTCCGCATTGTTCCGGCAGGTGGCGAAGTACCTCTTGAAGTACAGGGAGTTCGCGCTTTTGCAGACTTTTATCACGGCCGGTTCGCCGTGGCGGCAAAAATCCTATAGGGAATCGCAAACTGAGCGTCCCGGACGTGACAGACGGACAGACAGACGGACGACGTTACGTTGTGTTAGTATATAGGTAATAAAACACTCACGGAGTCTCCAGTGGCTGCTCTCATATATCTTAGAAAGTCGACTGCAAAACGTAGACCATGTACGGGTCCGCTCTGAAATATTTGTGTCATGATTACGAAATTGTAAAACATGGTCATTTTATGTCAAGAGAAAATGGAGAAACGTGGGAAAGACTGGAAGAAAGATCAACAGCCACAGCGTAACAAAGAACGAAGGAGAATGCGTGTCGGGACATTGGCAGGGACAGGGAGGCGAAAGATCGATGGAACGAATAGAGATAAAGAAAAA
Source organism: Levipalatum texanum (assembly GCA_014805385.1). Classification (NCBI taxonomy): domain Eukaryota; kingdom Metazoa; phylum Nematoda; class Chromadorea; order Rhabditida; family Diplogasteridae; genus Levipalatum; species Levipalatum texanum. The sequence continues at coordinate 27,526 of JACMIG010000322.1, forward strand.
GAGCAGAGGCACAGCGCCCTGGCCTTTGTGTTTCGCGAGGCTGATTCATATCAGCTCCCCTTTGACTTTTCACTTGCAGGCCATAGGGCACAATAGTCAGCCCGCCAGGGTTTTATTGGTTTGAAGAGTTTCGACAACCAACGCCAAAAGAGCCGTCCATTAGAGTAGTGAGCGTTCTTCCTCCATAATATCTTAAATGTGAGAGTTTGAACGTAGTAATTAGAATCAAAAAGGCCTCGCAACGCTCATTTTGTAGAAAACCAGAACATCCAATTCTCTCGCCTGCATACGACCAATGACGGATTGCGCGCTCTTTTGCTCTACCTCATCCTGCCATGTTTCATGCCTCGTGTGTGTGCTATCAACAATATTACGATCAAGAGTTACGCAGTCGGTCATTACTATTGCCCGGGCGTAGGAAATTAGAAAGGGACTGAGGATGGAATGGAAGGTGGGTGCACTCCCTGACGTGCTTTCCCGAGGGCTTTCGCTTCCGCCGCCTCCGTACGTTGGCGGCCCGATTTCCTCAGGTGCTGAGCGAGGAGGAGGATGGGTGAGAGAAGAGCTTTATGAGCGAGTAACACAATAATAACACGACAAGTAAAAGAAGGAATCGGCTAAAGAGGAATTAATAAACGAGGGACTAAACGGGCATGAGAGAGGGGGAAGAGTACGACGTGGGGCTGAAGGGAAGCCTTGTATCCTGGGGCGGAGGGCCTTTTTAAGAAGTCCCGCGCTTAGTCCTGGAATATTCCGATTACTCATGGCCGTTTATCTTTCTTCGGTCTATGTCCGTTCTCTCATCCTCCTGTCTCCCTTCCGCTGCACCCCGAGGCAAAGTCTTTATCTCTTCGCGTTCTATTTACCCCGGGAAGCCTTGGACGCCGAGGAAAATGGAGGGGATAAACATCCTCTCGACAGTCTTCATCTCCTATCTACCCTACTTACCGAACTAGTTCTCCTTTCCACATCTCATCCTCGATCCTGGGCCATGATTCTCATAAGGCCGACTTCGGTGAATGGGAGCACATTAGGCTTCTTGGATCTGAAGATAAATACATTTTATGTTATACCATGTGTTTTACCGGAGATGGCACGGAAGGAGACGAGGGTAGATGCTCTCGCATGTCATCCGGCTTGTGGTAAAGACCTCCCTCGTGTCCTCGTCCATATCGGCGATGCACTTCCTGCTCGTCGACTTCGCTTCTCACCTGAGATGTGTTTGGTATTTGAGATAAAGTTGAGAGAATTTCTAAATTGGAGTCTGTGAAGACCTGCACTAGGTTGATTATAAGGAGCCAGATAAGCTGCTCACGTCAATTTCACCTCCCTATACTTGGCCAGTTCCCTCCTCAGATCTTGTGGCACTTTTTCTTCGTTGAGCTCAGCAACCGCCGCTCCAGTCGTCTTGGTAGTGGATGATAGAGACCAGTCTCTGGGCAAGTTGCTCAGCGGCCGAGTTCGTCGCTGTCTCACCTAGTACGATCCCGTCTGCGATAGTGAAGTACAGGGCAATGGCACGTGTCATCATCGGGTGGATTTCGTTTTACGATCTGGTCGGTTTTGAGAATCACATCCTTTTCGTGGGGGTTCGAACCTTACTGAGCGGCATCAGCGACAGCGTTCCTTGAAGAAGCGGAGATGATCCTGAAGCTTCCGATTGCCCGAACGCTGCTTGCTCAGCTGGTGTTGGCATGGAGGAAGGTAGCGTCGCCGACTAGCACCAGAGCCTCCTGTGCTCGAGTGTGTTCAGGGAATAGAAGAAAAATTATTAATCATGAAACTTTTCTATCCGCCCAATAACAACTCCAGCGATGTACACATCTATTATACATAGTGGAATTCATGCGCAGTCCAAACATCAGAAAAAGTTTGCCAAAATAATGAGATATGAAAACACTCACGGATTCTCCAGTAGCTCCTCTCTTTAAATGTAAATAATCGCTGTCAGAAAAACATAGACCGTGTACGGGTCCGCTCTGAAATATTTTGTGTCATTATTACGAAATGTCTGAATCATGGTCATTTTATGCGAAAGTAAAATAGCGGAAAGTGCGGAAGACTGGAAGAAAGATCAACAGGCACAGCGTAACAAAGAATGTAGGCGAATGAGTGTTCGGGAAATGACTGGGTCAGGGAGAAGAGAGATTGAAGGAGCGAATAGAGATAAAGAAAAGAGAAGAGGCATGGTGCCCTGACCTTTGTGTTTTGCCAGGCTGATCCACATCAGCTCCCTTTTGACTTTTCAATTGCACGCCACATGTGACAAAATTCAGCCCGCCAGGGTTTTTTTTGGTTTGAAGAGCTTTACCAACGAATCAAAAAGGAGATGTCTATTAGGGTAGTGAAATTTCTTCCCCTCCATGATTTCTTAAAATTGTGAGTTTGAACATAGTTAGTAGAATTAGCGACCTCGCAACTCTCATTTGTTGTAGAACGCCCAGATCATTCGAATACTCGCATTCCGAGCACTTCCAATTACGGGCAGCGCGTGCTTTTGATCTACATAACCTCTTTGTGCCAAGTTTCATATCTCGTGTGATGTAATAGGTTATGAACAGAGTTACAATATTTCGATCAAGATAGTTCTTTGCGATGGCCGCAAACCTGCTGAATTCAGCTCTCATTGTTACGGGGGAGAAGGTGATTCAATCAGGCAGGGAATACCACGGCGGCGTACATCTTCTCTAAATGTCTGTTTCTCTTCCCTCCCATCAATCTCTCTCTTCTACCCAGCCATTGCCCCTTCAATAATTACACATTCTTCTTCGCATTTGCACTGTTGCCACGCCGGCATGCAACTTCATAATATGCCTGCCAGTTTGGAGAGCGCAGAACGACTTAGGAAACATTGTTACAGAATGACCCCAAAGTGCAAAAATAAGAGTGACAGTGATAACAAACCCCCGTATCAAAACACCCGTTGGAAAAGATGTCTTCTATTTTAGATGCTGCAATAAACAATAGAGATGCGCAATAACAACAAGCTTTCACTATACGCCTCTCTTCATTTTTCCTGCACCATCACATTTGAAGAAGCCCGTTGCAGTTGGCAATAAAACTCATGCGAGACCATAAACATGTCTATTTGCCTGCTATCAGCGTTCGCAAGACTTCTCGATTTTATTCGGTTAGCAAGTTGTGAAAATTAATTCATCTGACTCTGACAACAATACTCAACGTGACAGAGACCGCTCAAAAATATAACCCTGCATTCTAAAGGACCTATTTCATAAGCATATTACCAAACGTAGGCGTTAGTGACGAAGATGACACGGCGCTGGATGAAGAAGTGTAAAGATGGGTAGAGTTAATGATTTGATCCGAGCTAGGATCCTCCATCTCGTGTTCTGAAACGGTCTGATATCTCTGGAATTTATCGGGGAAACGGACTCGCCAAAATTTTGGTTGCTGACTCCTTAGCCCGTCGAGAAGGACGATGATGGCATCCTCGGAAAGGGGAGTCAGCCCTCTCGTATTCAGTACTTCCTCCACTATCTGCATAGAACCGTCCTCGGCGATGTGATCCTGCCAAACGATTCTTTGCCTATAGAGCTGTTGGACAGTGTCTACCCTGAAATTCCGGAAGCAAAAATTGTCGTTAACCTCCGATTTTGGTAAATAATTTACCAGCGCTCCAGCGATTGCCCATGCATTCCTCTTCTACATCCTACTGCAAATCCTTCCGATTTCCTCCCTCATCCTCTCTTGCGCACGGTTGAACATGTTCGTAGTTCACACGGACATCGACATTCTTCGTCGTTATTCCAGTGTACAGGCTGCACAACTAATGTTTTGCGACGTGAAAAACACTTATCCCGGTCCTTGAATATCACGCCGTTCCGTAGAAGTTCTTCCTCCTGGAGGTCGATGAACGACGAATGGCTTAAAGGAAAATTTATTACGAAAAACATGCTGTAAGCTGAACACCCGAATCTCGAAAAACACCTGTTTTGTGAATTTTTGTGCGAGAAAGGGTACAAAACTCATCGGGGATTTCTGCTGCGAAGGAGGTAAAGTGCAAACACATAAAATGTAAAAAAAAACGTGTTTTTCGAATTTCGGGTGTTTTTTATTTTAGAGCCCATACATATAGTTAGAAAAACGCTCACCAATACTTCGCTCATTCCAATAGCTTCAAAGCATCGTTTCCATAAAAGAAGACCGCGTATGGGTCCGCTCTGTAATAATATTTTCGTTTTGATGAAAGATAGTGAATAACGAGTTTCGAAATCTTTTAGAGTGCGGGAAGGCGAACAAGTGCATTGAAGAGATAGGTACAGGGAACGATCGCGTCACTCAAGTGAAGAAAGGCGGAAAATGAGTGTATGAGCGGGCAGGGTCAATGAGAGGAAAGAGTGAAGATAGCATAGAGAAATAGAGAAAAAGAGAAGAGACACGACTCTTTGTCCTTTGTGTGCTGCCTGGCACGAGGGTCTCGCTCCCATGAAAATAGCGATCTGACCTTTTGGCTGCATAGGCATCTGGAAATGCGGTTCAACACCGGATCGCAATGAGGTCAGAATAGAAATTTTGTATTATAGTCGATCCAAACGATTCTCATATTCCATTCCGTACGCGACTGTTCTCTCCATTGAAAACTTTTCTCTCGTCGACTGACGTGTTAGAGACAATGGGGAGAGCTTCACATCATCTAGGTGCGAAGAAAAGACGTCTTTGGATAGTAGCAGTGTCAAGAGCGTTGTTGTTCCCCTGCTGTTTTCTCATCCTATTTTCAGTCTCTTGTTTATTGACGGCGAACCAAACTCGTCTCCATTTCGCACATAGGCGCGAACCGCTCCCCAGCAGTCAGACGGCAAGAGAACTCTATTTTCAATGGAGATAGAACTTGGCGGACGGAATGCGCATTTAGACGAGATGGGATTGCCAATAATATATCCTCGTTGATTGTGCCGACACCCACTCTTCTCCTTTCTTCCCGTCGTTTCGCTCATCGATTTTTATCACTGATCTTGTCATCAACATTTTTGCTTGCCCCACAGTTTTTTTACACCGCTATTAACTCTCGATCCAAATTCTTGATCTAATTCTGATATGTAAATGTAATGCTACAAACGGAGGCGGTAGATGTTTCAGATTTGAACGACAGAAAGGAACAAAGGTAAGATGACTCGCAGGAAGATAGATGGAAAGGTGGCCTGAGATGATTCAGTCGAGCAAGGCACAATGACGAGCCACTGCTCTTTTTCTTAGTTTCTCTTCCCTTCCTCCGATCTCTCTTCTCATCGACCCAGCCAGTGCCCCTTCACTCATTTCATTCCTTCTTCTCTTCGCAATATCTATTTTCCCTGGTGTTCTCATCTTCCAGCTTCCGTTCTTGTTCTCTCGCGTTAAAATTACAACGCTTCTATAACGTTCTTGTGCAAAATATTTCGAGATCAATACTCATATTTTTCAGAGCAGACCCCTACGTGGTCTTCGTTTTGCTGGACGCACTGTATAATGACGAAATCGATTCATAATAAAACGGGTGAGCGTCTTTCTATTCAAGCAACTCTTGCGCACAGTAGAGACCACCAACATAATTTGTTTATTTTGAACAAGCAAGGGAAGTGCTAGCCTACTGGAAACGGAAAACGTCGGTTTTGACTGTACAGATTAGAGGCGGTATGCCATTCCAAGCTACCACTATTGCCTTGAATTTCCCCAACGCTCCTAATGAAAACGGAAAATGCCGACCACTCCGAGATGCAGACGAGCAGCGTCGGATGATGACTGCAGTCGATGAAGCGTCGCAGGCCACAGATGAGCTCCCCTTGCTCTTCGCTTCCCTCTTCGGAAACACCATCCAGCGGTCAGCTAGAGGTAACCTTCTTTTTACGATGGTTAAACAAAGAAAATATTTCCCTTTACGTAAATTAAAAGTACCATTTGATGATATCAATCTATCGGGATTTATGAATATGACGATTATTCTCCCAATTATTCTCTCATTCCTAGTCAAAACTAAACCATTTAAAATATTCATACATTTCAGGAACAACGGTGACGCCCAACAACAGCCGCCGCGTTGCTAGAACAAGGCGTACGTCAAGCAGTCTCTGGCGAACCTACTAGAGAGAGGTATCCGTTTACCGAGGTAAAAATGTAGAGTAGATAGCCAGTTCAACTACAGGAGATTACAGGGGGGCCCCTCGCGGGTCTAGGGTTGATCTTATCAAAATATAAAAAGCATTTTTGAATATTCGTTCTCAACGGCAGGTTAAAACGCGCCTCACCAGTATGCCTTCCATATTTGTTCGTCCTCACAATAATTGATCATCTAATTGCACCATAAAGTGTAGCTTTTGCAGTAGTATTCATCGTACTATGCCTGCGAACACTGAAGGTTAGTGCGAGGCTTTGACAGTTGCAGAACAAAATGGTTGTGTAGTCGCGAACGTTTTTTGCCACCGACAACATTTACATATACTATCCTAGTTATCAGATGCCAAGATCTGCAGGCGGAGACCATTTCATTCGCGCTGCCATCTCTCTGTGCCCATCCCCCCCTGCAAGAAAACAGATCTCTTGACCACATCAAACCCACCGCGGCCGAGTCTGTACAGGCACCCGTGTCTTTCTTTTTCCTTCTTTATCAGGCTCTCGCCTTTAGAACAGACCACCCCCATCATCACATGCTAATTTTGTTATGTTTGTGATAAATGTGACAGATGCAAAGGTTGACCCTTTCTATTTTCGCATCCGTTTTCATTTTCAAATATGATAAGTTCATTTCCAGTTTTTTCTTCAGATGACTCACCTCGGCCCTTTGTTCGTGTTGCCGGAGCACATTCCCCTGAAAATACTGTTTGTATGGGTCTCCATGAAGGATTGGTGCAGCTGCAGCATCTGCACAACAAAGAAACTACAGTTTCTGACTGCTGTTCACGAGTTCGTTCGTGTGAGTCATTCTCTTCCATACTAAATGAAGACTTTTGGTGTCAGACGAAAGCCACCGCTGTACCTGGCGACAAACTACATCATGACAGATTGATTGTTCCCAATATCGTCTAAGATTCTCCCTTCGTTCAACAGTCGTAATAAGTTAGCTTTACAAATTTAGATGGAAATCCACCGGCTTGGGGCAGTCGTCGTCCCACTCATCAGCCAAATCCAGGTAAGCACCCCGTCTAAAAAGAGTGGAAACCACCTGACCAACAATATAATAAAAACACATTGCAGGGTCTCATGCATGGGATCCAGAAGGACCCTCGAGGTCCTGAACCAACAGCACCTTACGCTGGTGCCGATGACTCTGATTGAGCCGCTCCATCCGCGCAACGTACAGGTAATCGCCCCCCCCCCCGCCCCATAACCCGACCCCCATCAAGGTCCAGCACTCATTACAGCCTACGTCGTGGCCGAATAACAAGAACGACATCATCCCCGTCACTCCAAGGTCAAATCCCGAGCGGTATATAAGAAGACGTCCCGAGCCTTCCAGATCATCTTCACCTCCATTCCCTCTACCTCTACCCTTCCAGGAGCGATAGCGACTGGATACATTATCGACCCCTTAACTCTAGATTACCTCTATAATAGTCATTCCGCATGTTATGTCCATTTATAGTGTCAATACGCAGATTGATACATGAAGCCTCTACGCGATTTGTCGTCCAGTGCACATGATTACAGATCAGGGAACACTGACTACCCAGGATAAGCCAGAGTCTCCTCAGTCTCTCAGCAGGGGTTTTGGCAGTCCTAAACCCCACCTCGACTTCGGCCATATCTCTAGTGTAGTTTGATCATGTTCTCTCTACGATAGAAGAGAGGGGAGACGACGTGCCCTTTCACTAGGATATGACAGACACCCGTCTTCCTATCCCGCGATCTTAGTGCTTGAAAAAGAGACCTATCGTCGTCAACCACTGATCCAAATCAAAAGTGCAAAGGGGATGCGGAGTGCTGCATTCGTGCTTTGTTTAATACCCGCATCTCTACTGGCCAGCACCCCCAATATGAAGGAGGGATTTCTGCGAGACGAGCCGCCCAGAAGGAGGGCGAGAAAGAGACATTCCCCATCATCATAGAACCCAACGCGTTTCCCCTTCTCCGATAAACTGCCAAGGCCTTTGCAAGCGTTTCCTATTGTTTCCAGCGCTTTATCGACGAGCAGTCTTTCCCAACGCGTTTCCCCTTCTCCGATAAACTGCCAAGGCCTTTGCAAGCGTTTCCGATTGTTTCCAGCGCTTTATCGACGAGCAGTCTTTCCCAACGCGTTCCCCTTCTCCGATAAACTGCCAAGGCCTTTGCAAGCGTTTCCGATTGTTTCCAGCGCTTTATCGA